>JAPKLX010001789.1:0-17813 GCA_026898415.1 Leonotis leonurus
ACTTTATGTTTTTTATATGTTAGACCTTGTTTAAGGTGATTTTCATTATAAATAAATTCTGGTATATCGCAAAAAAAAAGGTATATCGAATTAAAGTAAGATATACCGAAAGTAAATAAGTTTTGGTATACCGTGTAAGAAAGGTATACCGAAGTAAGGTAAGCTATACCAAAAATAAGGTAAGGTATATGTATGTAAAAATGTCATACCGAAAGTAAGGTATACCGAACTAAGGTATACCGAAAAGTATGGTAAGGTAACGGTATGAAATTTTTCATACCGAAGGTAAAGGTAAGATATAAGGTATGACAATTTTAGTAAGGTATACCGTAGCGCGACACCCCTAAACACCACTACCTGCAGCAAGGAAAGTGGCCAAGTGAAAAGTCCTTGAGAGTAATCCACTTTGGGGACGAAGGAGATCTCAACCCTAGGGTTGAAATCTCCCAAGTCCTCCAAGGTGGCGTTGCAATCTGCCTCGACGAACACAACCCCTTCGTTGTTGCAGTTAATCTCAAGCCGACCTTCACCGTCCCTCCCGAGCCTACCCGCCAACGGGTAGAAGCGGACGAGGGCACGGCTGAGGGCCGCCTTGAGCACCGTCACGTCAAAGAAGTTGGTGGAGCCGTCGTGTGGGTAAAAGTAGACGCTGCGGCTGTGGTAAGTGGTTGGCATTAGTAAGTCCAAGTTCGACAGCCACACGGTGCCACTCGCCGTCTCTTCCGCCGGCTTTACCATCGTTGTCTCCTTCACGGTTATCTTCATGATTTTGAATTTACGGTTATCTCCTTTACGAATGAGCTATAGAGAGAAAGAGAGAAATAATATTGGCAATGAGGAAATGGGATGAGACTCATTTATACTACTCCTTTCATCCATTTCTACTTTTATTTTTATTTGTGATGGGCTTCAAGTAGAAGAGTAAAAAAGGCACACGGAATTTTATGTTCCATTACCAAATTTTATATATATATATATATATATATATATATATCTTTTTAGCTTAATTTATACTACTTAGTACACTCATATAAATATGGTATGTTAATATTTTTAACATTATATCAATTTTAATTAATTTTTAAAATTAATGAATTCAAAATTAGATTATATAATTCTTTTAAATAAATATTTATATTATTAATTATATTATAACGTTTTTTTAAGAAATAAAATATTAAAATAATAAATTTGATTGTAAAACGCAGAATGTAGAACAGAAAAATAAGACATTAAATTTCATCCGTAAATAGTGATCAAAGAAATTAAAAACAGATTGGACTGGTACATTTTAAAAGAAATATTTATTGTGCGTGTTCATCTAACGGTAGGAAATTAATACTCAATTCAATAGATATTGAATTTAAGCCAATCATAATGCGTCCATGTAATTTATATTTAATTAGAATTTATACTATGTTTTCAACTTTTAATGCCATTTTTTAGAGTTGACAGTCACACATAAATGCGAAACACAAAAATTCAAAACCTATCTTTATGGGGTTTAGGTTTAAGGTATCTAACTCCTTATATAAACATTTAAATTTAACTTTATTGTCATGTATCACTAGCATAAAAAATGTCACACTAAAATAGACTAATAACTAATTAATAATTGAATCTCAGGGAGAGTTGCATGGCCAAGTTATTGGTACTAACATATATTACGTGTTGCATCTTGGACCTATAATTACTTTCTTATATTTATTAAAATATTTTATGTAATTTGTTTAATTAATTGAATTTATTTAATTTCCATTTTATCAAATCAGTTTGTTTGGAAGATATGATAAATAAAACTAATAAGAATGTCACTTTTAAATTCCTCCTGATCATCTATCGATAATCCCTTTTCTTATGTTTGCTTAAGAATATATTCTACCATCTATTTTCTATTCTTTAATCACTTAAATAATTGATTAAAAATATATATGATGATTTTCATGCAACATGAGTATATATATATATATAGCTAATAAAGGATAATAGAAGCACATCCTATCTTTATTTAATTTATTCAGAAATAATTGATTACACTTAATAATTGAATTTCTAGTAATTCATCCTATCTTTATGGGTTTTAGGTTTGAAGTATATAAGTCCTTATATAAATATTAAAATTTAAAACACTTAAGATTGTCATGCATTACTAGTATAAAAAAAATGTTACTTATACAATACTGTAAAAGACGAATAATAGACCATAATATAAAAATATTTAAATTCTACCTATTTTGAATGTGAATTACCATAAATACTCTTCTACTTAAATTTAATTGTACGAATGATATGAATTGTTTGAAATATATGAATAATATTCATTCATACGATTCATATGTAAATACATTTTAATAAAATTAAATATCACGTATGAATGATACGATTCAATACGATTCATACTATTCATACCTATAAATGTAAAAAATAATTTGTAAATGCCTATAATTTAAATATTACTACATTCGTCCACGAATGTGGTTAATATTTTGACTTGGCACGAGTTTTAATGTATTATTTTGACTTTGTGGAAAAATGTATTAAGTGGAGATAGTGAAAAGTAAAAAGTTAGTGGAGTTAGTAAGGGTAAAAGAGTAAAAGGATAAAAAGTTAGTGGAGTTAGTAAGGGTAAAAGGGTAAAAAGGTGTGTCCAAAAAATGAAACTTTTAAGTGTTAACAACATTGGTGGACGACCCGAAATGACAAAACGTTAACGACATTGGTGGACGGAGGGAGTATTATGTTAGTAACTATTATTTGTCTTTTATAATTTTTTTGGGTTATTTTGTATAGTCATTCTATAAAAAATGTCGCACTAAAACCGGCTATAGAACTTCGTACTTCCTTCAAACGAAAAACCCAATAAAACGAAGTGAGTCACTTCTTGTACTTGCTAGTACGGGTCTAATCGAATCAAAACCGAATACTGTCATGCCTTAATTTGATTCGTTTAAATATTTGAAGGGCCGAGTTTAGCTCGTTTGATTCGCTTACCCCAATACTTAGTAGCATGCATATATCACTATTGCCGACACACTTTCTTTATAAACCTAACTCTTAAAAATGGTCCCTTAATAAGATCTTATTAGTTGCAAATGTAATAATGCATATCATTAATTAAGTGATCGTCCATATATAGGGTGATGACGTGTACAATAGTAGTAAAATTTTCATTGCAGGTCATTTAAATCTTCTATTATTTTAATAAGAATTTTTAAATGCATTATAATTTAAAAAAGATGATGTAAGATTTTGTACAAATATTTTCCTTATTATTCTTAAATTGAATCATAATTATATTACGTGTCGCTCTATTTAATATAATAAAATACTCAATCCTTTTACGAAAACAATTGTTATTATCTATTTGAGTCGTTCATCGAAAATGTACTCTTCTCTTTTTTAGACATATTCCACAAAACACTCAATATTTTAAACATTACACATATTCCATTTTGTAGTTTACTTTCTCCACTAAAACCACGTTTTACAATTTTTTTTCTTAAAATTAGTGACGAATTCCTCATTAACACATTTTTCGTGGGAACAAGGAGTAAAATATTATACTAATTAGAGTTTAGACAATACATAATTTTGTTCAAAAATTTCAGTACAACAAAATAGAACCGCTCCACCTTCCGCGGCTAACACAATTTAATGTGCACGTGACTGAAGTAATAATGACAATTAATGTCACATAAACATATGAGTAACTATAATTTTTTATTTTTTTATTTTTTTATATTAAATAGATAATTAAATTATAACCTAATCAATAAATTATAATTAAAAAATAATATTCAATAAATTTTTATCAATAACAATACCGAGGGCAATATGAATCTCATGGAGAATAATATCGCCAAGCTGTTGGTAGTAGCATATATTACGTGTTGCATCTTGGACCTATAATTACTTTCTTATATTTTTTAAAATATTTTATGTAATTTGCTCAATTAATTAGTTCTGCTATATGTGGATTTTGAAATTGAATTTTGATTGGGTATTATTTTACTACTTATTTATGAGATATTTTGGTTGAATTTGATATCTTTTTGAATGGAACCACTTATATTTGGATTAATTGTGATCATAATGTGTTTTTGTAGGCAAAAGTTGAATTTTGGTGGTTAATGATGATTTTTGGAAGAGTTTTGCAAGTTGGGATCGAGTTGAACAATTGACAATCTACCGAAAATTAGGGCTATATGCCCATACCGCCTGGAAAGTACTGTAGCTGACGAAGGAAAGAGACAATTTCGAGATTTCTGTTGATTTTGGTGATGATTACTTGATTCCTACGGGATTAATTAGTATAATTCGGTTTCTAGTATTTTATTAGTTATTAGACTTGGAAATATTATATTAGATGAGAAGTATTTAATATTTTCCAAGTAAATTAGGGTTGTTGATTTATTTCCTAGTTAAGAGGATATCTCTAGTACTATAAATAGGGAGTCTTATTATTTTTGAAACCGGGAAAGAAGAAGCTTTGGGGACACAAATCAGCCGCCCACTTTGGTGGAGGCTCAATACATGGTTTATTTTATTTCATCTATTTCTTTTGTTTATTTAATTATGTTTTGTAGCTAATCTCTTTATTCCAACATCGATTAAGGAAGCCCGGACGCGATTATTCCGTGAGATCTAATTTGTTCTTCATCCTTTAATTCGTATGCAAGTATTTGTTGTTCTCTATTTTCTCTGTGATTTAATCATTTTATTCATCTAGGTAGTGCGCAATATTTAGTTGAGTAGAATTGATTAATAGCCAATTGAATCGGCCATACGTAATCGTGGTTTAGATTTAATTAGTGGTAAATTGACTTTCTAGTCAAGGGAATAACAATCTTAATTCGATAATCCTGCGTCAGAGTTTGTCGGTTTTGAATCGGGTCTCTCTTAGTTCTTAATGCTGTCGGCTCATTAAATCTATAGAGCGTCTCTTACGGTTGTCAGTCGATTAGGGAAATAGTTAGTGAAGCGTCTTCCTAATTATCGAGAAACTATGGAGAGATGAGATCGCGTCAGAAGCGTCTTCGGTGATTATAACCGGTTTATTTGCATTAATTATTGTTATTTTTGCATCGATGATCTAAATATCAAGTCTAGGTGGAATTAATTGATTGTTGGGATACTTCTCATTTATTTTTCATCTTTGTTAGTTTTATTAATTTATTGAAAAACCCAAAAATATATTTTCTATTTATTGTTTATTATTTTCGTAGTTCTAGTTAATTCCTATTTTTCGTGAGTAACCTTGCAGGTCGAAGTTATAGGAGAATTCTCGCCGATCCCTTGGGAGACGATCTTGCTTACTACTATCTGCGCAGTAAGGGCATACCGGCTGTCTGTCAGCCGAATTATTTTTGGTGTAAAACGACGCATCAAATTTATTTAATTTACATTTTATCGAATCAGTTTGTTTGCAAGATATAATAAATAAAATTAATAAAAATGTCACTTTTAAATTCCTCTCATCTATCCATAATCCCTTTTCTTATTTTTGCTTAATAGCATCCATAATGGGCTCCCACTTTGGGGGTTTCAGTGGCGTTTTTATAATTTTGAGAATTTTTTTTACGGGGTTCACGAATTTTGGTATTTTCATAGTAGGAGTCTCTCGTTTTGAGTTTCTTATATTTAATTTTTGTTTTTATATTTTTT
Organism: Leonotis leonurus; assembly: GCA_026898415.1. Taxonomy (NCBI): domain Eukaryota; kingdom Viridiplantae; phylum Streptophyta; class Magnoliopsida; order Lamiales; family Lamiaceae; genus Leonotis; species Leonotis leonurus. The sequence continues at coordinate 5,665 of JAPKLX010001789.1, forward strand.
AAAAGACAATGAAAATTTATATTTAAACTAAGATAAATTAATGTAAAAATAAATTAACATTAATCAAAATTATTCTTCCTCCGTCCCATTTTGATCAAAGTGGGTCTAACTAACTAGGGCAGAGGGAATATGATTTAGAAATTAAAATTATATTAACTTAAATTTGAAAATAAAATATAAGAAATTAATAAACTAAAATGAGGTGTGAAATGAGTGAGATGAAATGATATATTTATAGATAAAATTGTATAAATAAAATAAATAAAATATAATTTTTCAAAAAAGAAAAGAAAAAATTCGTTGGGAGCCCAAGCTCATGAGCCACACACAGGCTCTCTCGGTCGCGGGGCTCCAAAGCTCAGTCTCATGGATGAGAAACCGTATTCCAAGCCCATAGCTCCCCCAGCGCAAGGCTCGCATAGGTCTTGCGCTCTCCCAGACAGAGAGCTCATGTCCGGGAGACTTGTGTTGCTGATGCTCTATACCATCTATTAATGTATTCTTTAATCACCCAAATATTAATTGATTAAAAATATGGTGATTTTCATGCAACATGAGTATATATATAGCTAGCAAAGAATAATAGAAGCATATCCTTAACCAATTACATTTATTTAGCTAGGTTATAAAATTCCGTGATTGCTATTATGTCTCAATTGTGATTGCCTTGTTTAATTTATTCAGTAATAAACATTAAATTTCTAGTAATCCATAGTGATTGTTCTAGAATAAATTAAACAAAAATATGGTCTATAGAAGTGTTTGTGATTGTTCCAAAATAAATGAAACAAAAATATGGGGTGAGGGAAGGGATTTGTTGTCAAGAACTTCAAAACATTTATTTTAGAATTTTTTTTTTGTCTGTAAAACAAAAATTTAATTGAAAGAGAAAGTAGGTAATGAGGAATACTTCAACACAACAACAAAAGCAAGAAATTACAAATAGCTCCAAGGATTCTCAATCTAAGAATGCATATCCCAACATCTCATATTCTAATCTTCATTTCATTAACCATTTTCATCTCATTCTGCGCTTCCTCCTTGAAGACCACTGCATTTCCCGATCTTCAAATCAACCACACCATCCCCACCCAAATGCACGCACAAAGCTTTTTCTAATTTTCTCATTAAACAAATCGTAGAAACTCATAAAATGTTGTATTGCCTCTTTCGGGAATACAGCCTGAATTTGTAACCATTTTTTACATTCATCCCATGCTCCCCGAACCTTACTACAAACGAAGAGGATATGTTCAATCGATTCTTCCATATCACCACAGATTGGGCATATATAACATAGAGATATTTGCCGGCAGACACCTGCCACTACAAAAAAACGTAAAAATGGCGACGGACGGGACGACGGATTGGATTTCCGTCGTCTACTGGCGACGGACTGGCAACGGACTCAGTTGACGACGGATTGGCGACGGACAGGCGACCAATTTTTGGCGCGTTTGAAGGCGCCAAACCTAACGACGGACTGGACGACGGACCAGTCCGTCGTTAGGTTTTTTTTATTTTTTTTTTAATTTTATTGCTGACGACGGACTGGTCCGTCGTCCAGCCCTTTAAATCAGTGTCTCCCTCCTTTCGCGAAAATCAGACGCTGCAACACAAATTCTCCCCCACCGGCGCATTCTCCGGCGATCTGACGTTCCAACCATTGTAATTGCGTAATGTAAGTCGAATCCTTCCATCTTCCTTCTCCTCTTTCTATTTCTATCATTTTTTTGAAATTTTGCCCATATTTTGGAAGATTCGTCCGCTGCCGCCCTCCCCCTCCCTGCTCCGGCCGCCGCCGCCTCTCCCCGGCTGTCCCGACGCCGCCCGACGCCGTCCCCGTCGCTGCCCAGCACCTCTGCAGGTTAATTTACATTGTATTTTTTTTTAATTATTATTTTGTTAATGTTATAATTATTTTTGTTAATTGTATGTTATTGGTATGTTAATTGTATGTTATTTTTGTTAATTGTATGTTAACTAACTATTTTATAATTATTGTTATTTTTTACAATTATTTATAATTAGGTTATGTGATAATTATACATATTTATCTAATTTAGTTGAATTAATTAGAGTTTTTTATTAATTATAGTAGGTTGAGTTATGTTAATTAGGATATTGTTAGGGTATTTTATTTATGCTTTTTACTTAAGGTTAGTGTTGTTTTATTTGGTAATATATATATATATATCTAATTTGTTAATTTGATATAATTTGATTTAATTAATTTGATATAAATTGATTTAATTAGTTGAATTATATTTAACTATTGAATTTGTTGATTTATTACTTGTTAGTAGAGTTTATTAGGATAATTGATTAATTTTAATTTGATTAAATGAATAAGTTAGTTTATAGTTTAGTTAATTGAATAATATAATTGAATAAAATATTTTCTAAATTACTTAGGGTTTATAAGGATAATTAATTAAATAATCTTTAACAAATTAGTGTTAGTTACTTTAGTTACTTCGCTAATTTGAATTTTTTTATTCTAATTATTGTAAATAATCCATAATAAATAAATTAGTTAAGTTAGTGTTAGTGTTGAAGATAATTGACGGATTCGTCTACTTGATGTAAATTAATTATTGCTTACTTTAATTTGTTGATTAATTAGTTTAAATTATTTAATTAGGGTTTATTTATTTACGCCTGTCGCTACCCGACTCCTTTCTCAGCCTTTTCGAGCCGCCTTCTGCCGCTCCGGCGTTCCGTACTTCGGTGAAAGGTAATTAAATTATAATTATGTGGTTAAATTAATTACTTAGGTTAATTATTTAAATTTATTAGGTAATTTTTAGATTATTTAGCATTTATATATAATGAATTAGTTAATTTTTGTATTTAATTTGATTAATCATGTTAGTTAATTGTGTAGGTTAATTATACTAATTTACACCCAAATCAAGCGGACTAAGCTTTGTTCATATTTTCTCTAAGTCTGTTTAATATCATAATGAGTGAATTCATTGTTTATTTTAAATTATTGTTTTTATTGACACAAACATATAATGTAGATGTTTAATTAGTTTGTAGTTGATTTTTTCTAATTTCTAATTAATTTTGGTAATATTGTATAACGAAATGGGAGATTTATAACATTGGGATAGACATAATTAATTTCTTAAGGATCTTCTCCCTTTGGGATAGATTTTGATTATGTCTTAAGGATCTTCTCCCAATATGTGTAATATTATGTTGTGGTGGTTTGATTAGATACATGTGTTGCGATTTTTTAATTATTATGTACGAATGTTATGATCATGTTGGGATATTTTCATGATTGTGTCAGCTGGCTGTTTTGATTAGATCTAGTGATATGAGATATATATTAATTTGGATGCAATCAACTGCCAATCTCCAAAAATTAAGGACCAAATTAAATGACCGAAAATAACCAAATTAATGCAATCAAGTGCAAATGAACTTATAATATTCGCCGACAAACCATAATTCTCAACCTCGGAACATAATTTTCATAATTCCCGACTTCTATTGTCGTCCACTATTCTACTCCAAATCAACTTATAATGCTCTTCCTCTATTTAACTTCAAATAATTCAACTGAATCATAACACTTTCCTAAGTGAGTCTATGTTTACGCGTGTGCAATCTTCATTCAAATTAATGTCTCATTTAATCAACCACTAATATATTCTTGTCCTCTCCGTAACTAATTCAACTTCATTTTACTATGTAAATACTTATTAATATTAATCAGGGTTATAAAAATGAGTCGAGATTGGATGTATCTGCGTTTACTTCCGAACGGGGGATTTAATCCGCACTTCCTTGCTGGGCTTGACGAGTTCTTAAGATTTGCTGGGCTTGACGAGTTCTTAAGATTTGCAACTTGCTGGGATTGGAAAAGAATGTGTTTGACAACATTTTCAATACTGTTATGAATGTCCAAGGCAAGACAAAAGACACGACAAAGTCGAGGGAGGAATTGAACCTCTATTGTCATAGACCCCAGCTGATGCGTGACCAGTACACTAATAAATATCCTAAGGCATGCTATACACTTGACAAAAAGGAGAGAAAAGTCTTGTGTGACTGGGTGAAAACCCTTAAGTTTCCTGACGGTTACGTCTCAAATATGGGTAGATGTGTAGACATGAGTAAACTTAAGATGTTTGGGATGAAGAGCCACGACTGTCACGTTTTCTTGCAGCGCATTCTACCCATTGCATTCCGAGAACTACTCCCACAAGCTGTTTGGAAGTCCATAACTGAGTTGTGTCTATTCTTTCGTGATTTGACATCACGAAACATAAAGAGTGACGACATGGAGACACTTAACAATAACATCCCACTGATTTTGTGTAAGCTTGAACGAATATTTCCACCAAGCTTCTTCGACTCAATGGAACATTTGCCTATCCATCTAGCCGACGAGGCAAGAGATGGAGGACCAGTCCAATATCGATGGATGTACCCATTTGAGAGGTACTTTATCAAACCAAATCAGTTATGTTTAATATTTCCTGAATTTTAACTATTGTTTCATGCTTTCTAAATGAATCATTTCAATACAGATATTTAAGAAAACTGAAAAATAATGTGAAGAACAAATCAAGCGTTGAGGGATCGATATGCAATGCATACTTAGTGGAGGAAGCCACTGCTTTCTGTTCATATTATTTTGAGGATCATGTAAGTACGAAACATAGAGAGGTGCCTCGCAACTACGTTGGAGGATGTTCTACTAGTGGGGTAGAAGATCAATCAGACTTGCCTTCTGTATTCAAACTTGCCGGAACTGGTTTTGGAAAAACAACGAAAAGATCGTTGGATCCAAGGGAATATAGAGCTGCGCATCTATATGTACTCCATAATTGCGTGGAGATCGATCCCTATATCAAGTAATCTTTTACAAGTCATATTATACGACTATTTAATGCAATGTGTGGTTCAAAGCAACTAATATGTTCTTTTCTATGAAGGGAATACGAATCACATCTCAGACACTCAAATCCATGGATAACTGACATGGACATTGACAAGAAAATGTCTACAGAATTCTCTGAATGGTTTTGCTCCTATGTGAGTCAAATTTTCACTAACATACTTGAAATTATTTAATTAAATACTATATAAGGGACATACAACTCCACAACTTGATAAGTATAAACTTCTGTGTGCTGTAGGTACAAAATTGTGTAACTGATCCTGTTATGTGGGACATTGCACGTGGACCTTCACCAATGATTACATCATACCATGGTTATTTGGTGAATGGTTACAAATTTCACACGATATCACATGGAACTCACAAAGCCACTATGAGTAGTGGTGTGTGCATAAAAGCGGGTAACTATGGGGACTCGAGTCAGACGGATTTTTATGGACAATTAGTCGAAGTGTGCGAGCTCACATACCCAGGATTACACAATAAGAAGGTCGTTCTCTTCAAGTGTGACTGGTTCGACACCTCTCCGGCCGGTACAAGGGTTGATACACGGTTCAATTTAGTGTCTGTAAATCATACGCGCAGACTTAGAAAATATGAACCATTTGTATTAGCCATTCAAGCTACACAGGTGTATTATTGTTCATATCCTAGTATGAACCAACAGTGTAGGGAATGGTGGGAAGCTTGTTCTATAAAGGCACGGGCCACTATCGACGAGTCTCGAGCGGATGTGTCTACGTTGGAGTCACCGTTTCAGGAGGATGATGACGCTCATGTGGTAACTACTGTTGATGTAGATGATATTACATCAGTTGCCCGAGACGGTGAACATGTAGAAATTGAAGATGATGATGACCACGTGGACTCTGATAATGTCCTCGAAACAGAAGAAGAAGATGACGAGGATGATGAATACCAAGAGGATGAAGCATCAGATGACGAAGAAGAAGATGAAGATGAGGAGGATGACTATGAAGATGAGGATGAGGAAGATGAAAATGATAACGATGAAGAGGATTCTCCTTAACACTTTGTGTAGAAAACTTAACACATTCGAATTTCAAGTTATTACTTATAAATGCAACATGTTATAAGTTCAATATAAACATTCTACGTATACGTGATATGTCTATCATGAATCTTATTTATCTATTTATTTTCAACATAATAGATGTCTTACTCTCGGCGAGAGGATGTGGGGACCCCTCGTGGTAGGGGTACACGCCGATCACAGCTATCCCATGGACGGGGTAGTTCCCCGGGCTCATCATCTGGATATGAGTCCGGGACCGGCGGTCTCAGCCACCATATTGGTGGCATACACATAGGCGGTCCGTCTTCTGGCTCTGACGGTGATGGTCAGTTGGAGCGTAGACCCACAGGAGACGTTGTTCTTTCTGTGAGTGAGTTGGGGTACGTAAATGCAACCACATCTTCAATTTTGATAATTATTTAATTAGTTATTCCAAAATCTAACATAAATCATTCTAAAATTAATTATACAGGGGATTTTACCCGCATGCCGACCCGGCATATTACATTTGGGAACTATTTAAGATAGTTCCCAACCCGACTGGCTACAGTTGGAAGCTCACGCCTGAGGACGTGAGACAGCGATATTGGGAGGAGTTTAAGGTTCAAAAATTTACTATAACTTTCAAATTCATTCTTAATTAAAAATTATAACTACAATTTCTAACACACATTTTCAATGCTAGAAAAAATTTACTTGGGAGCCGGCACTCGATGCCAGGATTCGGGCATTATGGTATGATAAGATCCGGGAGAGATATAAGGATTATATCTGCGGGATCAAGAGGAGGAGGAATGATCCGCCACCCAGAGGTGGGAAGCCTAGGTGGTGGACGGATGATGTCTGGATGGGTTGGCTCGCTTACTGGTCCCGGGATGAGGTTGTGGCCAAATCCCAGGCAGCGAGGCGCAACCGGTTGTCTGAGCCCCAGGGACCGGGTACTGGTCCTATCAAGCACAGGGGAGGGTCCAAGTCGGTCATGCAACGAGCTGAGGAAAAGGTAATAATATACTTCAAATAATAATACTAATTATGTGGTACAATTTTAATTCATATACACATGTTTCAATGACACAACTCTAATATTGTGATCTGATGCATAGGGTCGTGAGCGGGGAGTAGCTCCGATTTCGTGCATGTTCGACTCCTTTCTGGACGAGCATCGATACGCGGACGGGACATACACCGATCCGAAATCTGAGGCGATAGCGGTAAGTTTTAATTTAAATCTAATATATATATATATATATGTATTAGATTTTCAATATTTATAATATGTATACTAACAATTGTTCATTTCTCGTTTACATGCAATCAGACTGAGGTGTTTCGCCGTGCTGACGAGGAGCGGGCCCAGCTACCCGAGGGGGACCACGATGCAGTCGACATCAACGAGCTGTATCTGGAGGTTCTTGGCGGCCCGGACAAGAAGAAGAGGCTGTTCGGCACGGGAGGCGCGGCGAAGGCCTTGAGAGCTTCCAGATTCGGGGGATCCTCGTCCGCATCACGCCCATCCAGAGACGAGGTTGAGGAGCTGCGGCGCCGAGTCGAGGAGCAGGATCGCGAGCGCCGTGAGTACCTGGCTGAGCAGCAGAGATTAGCTCAGCAGATGGCGCTCATGCAGTCTCAGCATGCCGAGATGCTGCGCTGGATACAGTCTCAGCAGGGAGGTCCACCCTTCTTTCCCTCTTATCAGCCTCCCCCGTCTGATCCCCCTCCCCAGTTTCCTCCTGATGATGACTACGATTCGTAGATGCTACTGATACATTTACTATTATTTTATTTTTTGGTTTGTCGTGGGATGTGACTGATACAATTATTTATTTTGTTCATTATATGAAATCCGCGTTCATTTTGAATTTCATTTGATTGGTTCAATTTTAAATTATTGTTCAATGTTGGATTATGTTTGTATTGTTTGTTATGACACGTTTTAGGTAATGAATAATAAAAAAACAAAATTATTTATTAAAATAAAAAAAAAATGTCAACTGTCAACGGACTGCAGTCCGTCGCCAGGTCAACGGTCAACGGAGGCTGGCGACGGACTGCAGTCCGTCGCCACTAACGACGGATTAAATCCGTCGTTAGCTTTCCGGCGCCGTCAACGGTCTCCGGCAGTCTCTGACGACGGATTTTAGTCCGTCGTGGCTAAAGACGGATAAAATCCGTCGTTAGTCCGTCGTTAGCTAACGACGGACTGTATTTTCCGTCGTCCGGCGGGCTAACGACGAACGAAATACAGACGGAAAATATCCGTCGCCAGTTCGTCGCTAAGCCCACGGGACGACGGATTTCTTCTCCTAACGACGGATTTTTCCGTCGCCAGATGCTATTTTTTTTGTAGTGTGCGTTTCCTCAGTTCCACTCTAGAAGGAATTCTCCTCTAAACCACACGCCAAGTATGAGATTTGGCTTTAGCAATGGCCCCGTATTTCCATATATAGCTGAAATTTGCTTCCACATAAACATTTGATGGCTGCTCCCCTTGATAAAGGAGGTGTAGCCTTCTTTCACCGAGTAACTTCTTTCGCTATTCTCTCCCAACCCTGCCACTACTTATAACTTTAAACCTCCCAGAATCCTACGCAACTCGCCAAGTTCATGTTCATCCCTCGTCCTCAACGCTCTCTTCCAATCTCATTCTCAAACCCAAACCCCGTTAACCCACTTCCCCATAGTAGTAATATAAACCCATTTCTTTGAACTCAACAAAAAAAGACGCCGAAACTTCTCTTCGAGATCCCCACCCCCAACCAATCTACTTCCCAAAACAAAGTTCCAACTTCGTTCCCAACCTTCTTAACTGCTCCTTCCCTGAACCAAAACCCCCTTTTCATTATGCAAAGCTTGATAGATCGACCCCCACCATCCTTTTCTGACATTGAAAGCTCCCCACGGCTCGACTTCAGAACCCTCCACCCCCTATGAAAACCATATTTTGCACAAATATATAACCTTCTCCCACTTACATACATCAGCCCATTTGACCCAAGCCAAACTCCTATTACTCTCCGCTCTTCCCCCCATAGAAAATCACGCTGTAGTTTATGAATTTACTTGGTATCTTTATAAATTCATAAACTACAGCGTAAATTTATAAAGATACCAGCATAAATTCATAAACTAGAGCCTAAATTTCAGCCCATTTGACCCAAGCACCAAGGCCTTGATATCACGTTTTTAAGTATTTTTATTGTAATGGCTAAGATTTACTTGTTCTTATTCATATCTATTTAAACAACCGATTAGGTGGCATCTATGTAATAGTCGAAGTATTGCCGAGCTAATGGATCTATCTAGATGCTCGAATCTAACTCAGACGGACTGAGCGGGCTAGACGAGTTGGTTGACGCTAATTGGGCGGGCTGGGCAGCATTAACAAATTTGGCTTGCTTAAATTGATAAATATTGCCCTTCGGAAGCGAACTCCTTAAACTATTATCTCTCTCACCACCAGTGGCGGAGCCACATGGGGGCTAGGGTGGGCTGAAGCCCCCCCCCCCCAATTTTTTTTTTTAGTTCTTAAATTTTTTATATAATTTTGAGTTTAATTTCACCCCTCTCCGTCTCACCCCTCTCCTTCTTAATCTTTGTATGTATATGCCCCTCAGCCTGTTCTTGGCGTTGCAGATTTGGGGCTAATCATCCATTTTGACTGCATTTTCAAAAAAATTTAATTCAGGTAAGCATCGCTCTCTTATACTCTTATTGGAAATGATGTATTGAAATGCTTTGTCGTGTTGATGAATGCTTTTTGATGAAAAGTGGGATCTGAAATAATTGGGCAATTTTGTTGATTTGGTATCTGATTTCTATTACATGGTAGAATATTATCCATAGGACACCATTCTGCAGATGAATTATCTTTGATTAGTTAAGTCTACACATTCATTCATTTAGCTGGCTGGTTTTACTTGATAGTTGATACGATCCTTATAGAGATTTTGAGACTTGTAATCCAAAATTCCATGCTATATTATGTACATGGTGCAATTGAGGACTGAATTCTTTCTGAAGTTTCTAATTTTGATTAAAATTGTAGATTTTAAATTGTTTAAATTAACCTTTAAATTATTGTTATTAAAATTACTAAGTTTGTGTGCTAATAATGAGAATTAATTTATATTTGCAAATTGTAGATGATGGAAAATTTTTATAAAAGATTACGTCAAGATGGACAAGGTGGCTCTTCATCATATGTTTCCAACGTACCTATTGTTGGGAGTCTTGAGACAGTGGAAAGAGCACCACGAGTAGAAGTTGAATTAAATTTAGATGAAATTGTTAGTGATCCGGGTTTACGAAAACCAATTGAAGAGTTTGATGTTGCTATTCGGGATCAAGTACGGAGAGAATACTTCGCTATGGGACCTTGCCAACTAGTAGGGCACACATATCCAAAGACAAAATATGGCAATCAATCAAGGAGTTTCCAAAGTGTTCGGTATGAAAAGTTTGTGTGGCTAGAGTATAGTGTATCAAAAGATGCCGTCTTTTGTTTTTGGTGTTATCTTTTCAAACATCAAGATAGAGGAGGTCGATATGCAACGGACGCATTTACAAAGACGGGCTATACTAATTGGAAAAAGGCAATGGAAAAATTCAAAGAGCATATTGGGGAGGTGGATAGTTGTCACAATAGTGCTAGAGTACAATTTGAAGGTTTTAAAGATCAAAGACATAGTGTGGCATATATGTTTAGATCAAAATCTAAGGAGGAAGATGTTGCTTATCGCACTCGCTTGACAGCTTCGTTGGATGTGACTCGTTTTTTGTTGAAGCAAGGATTGTCTTTTCGTGGACACGACGAGTCAACTAGTTCCTCTAATCGAGGTAATTTTCTTGAGTTGCTTCAATGGTATAGTGATCATAATGATATTGTTGCTAAAGTTTTGGGCTCAAATGCACCTGCTAATGCTAAAATGACTGCTCCACAAATTCAAAAAGATTTAGCACGTGTTTGTGCTTCAGAGGTCTTACTTGCTATAACTAATGATATTGGAGATAAAGTGTTTACCATTTTGGTTGATGAGGCTCGAGATGTTTCAATGAAAGAGCAAATGGGAGTAGTTTTGAGATATGTGAATGATGAAGGATGTGTAGTTGAAAGATTTGTTGGAGTTGTGCATGTTGCGGATACTTGTTCACATTCTTTGAAAAGTGCAATTGATGAATTATTTGTAAATCTTGGTTTATCATTGTCAAAATTGAGGGGCCAAGGATATGATGGAGCTTAAACATGCGAGGTGAGTTCAATGGGTTAAAAGCCTTGATATTGGAAGAAAACCCTTGTGCCATTTATGTTCATTGTTTTTCTAATCAACTTCACTTGATTATTGTTGTTGTTGCTAAGAGTGTCATGTCCGTGAAAGACTTTTTTAGCTATGTCTCTATGATAGTTAATACAACTGGTGCATCTTGCAAAAGAAAAGATCAACTTAGAGAGTTAGAACATGAGAGATTAGTTAAAGAACTCAATGAAGGAGAAAGGGTGAGTGGAAGAGGCCTAAATCAAGAAACTAGTTTGGCAAGACCAGGAGATACTCGATGGGGCTCACATTACTTTACGTTGCTTTGTTTATGTGCTATGTGACCTTCAGTTGAGAAAGTGTTGGAAAATGTGCGTGATGATACCACTTCTTCTGATATTAGAAGTACTGCAAGAGGTTTGCTTGGAAAGATGAACAGTTATGAATTTGTGTTTGTGATGCACTTGATGAAAGTACTATTAGGAATCACAAATGAGTTGTCTTTTGCTTTACAAAGAAAGGATCAAAACATTGTTCAAGCTATGTCATTGATTGATACTGTGAAATTTCAATTACATGACTTGAGAATGGCTGGATGGGAAACAATTTTTGATGAAACAAATAGATTTTGTGAGGTGAACTCTATTCCTCTAATTCATATGGAAGACACCATAGGACGACCTGGTTATAAGAGGCAGAGCATCACCAATGATCATTATTACCGTGTTGAGATTTTTAATGAGGTATTATTTTAATTTCTAATATTATGTTAAATCTTTTTCTAATCTTAATTTTTATTGATTTCTCATTAATTATATCATTATAGCAATGTTAGGTTGTTGATTTAACCATACAAGAGTTGAACAATCGTTTTTCGGAAGCGAGCACTAATCTACTCAAATGCATGGCGTGTCTTGATCCGAGAAATTCTTTCTCCCAA
>JAPKLX010000726.1:0-11400 GCA_026898415.1 Leonotis leonurus
CTGCTTTCCATAAATCAAAGATTGAGTCAACCTTTCCTATATGGCAAGAACAAATATGATGGAAACCATTGATTGGCAATATCTCACGCCAATCAACAACGGCTAGAATTTCAAATTCAATGCCTATATAGTTGAAGTCAAAAATCTGGAAACAAGGGGAACATACACGCAAGCTATACTGCTATTATTCTTCCAAGCAATCTGTAAAACTGCTATTTCAAATTCAATGCCTATATAGTTGAAGTCAAAAATCTGGAAACAGGGGGAACATACACGCAAGCTATACTGCTATTATTCTTCCAAGCTATTGATCTGCATATCGATCTGTTTAGTCACTGCCGAGAAATTTCTCATATTGAATAGCTTAACCTCTCTTATAAATAGTCAAGTAAAACTGAAAAGTTAGTATTTGGCGTATTCCCCCCCCCCCCATACACCAAACCTTGCTCTTTCGGGACCAACACCACATCTCTTTGGCAGTATCCAAATCTTGGATTTTGGCCAGATGTACCCCTTTGACTGTGCTAGAGATAATCCCTTTTGCAAAATCATCTAGGTTCGCTTCACGACGTTCTTCTGCTGTGTATTTTTTGGGATCTTTTGGAACAATCTGTGTTGTAACGCCAGTTGCGTTGGTTACCGTTGCTTCTTCAGTGATCTGTAGTGGACCTTCTTCTATGACTTTCCACATCAGATAGTGATGGGCTTTGTGTGCCATCTTGATCCTGAAGCTCCATTCTCTATAGCCTTGAATGGAAAATTCTTCGCAAGCCCTGACAACAAATGACTCCATAGCAGATAGTATGCACGTGAATGAAAAAGGTTTTCCTAGATCTATTCAAGTTGACCGCGTAGGTTTTATCCCTGTGAAACAAAACAATGGTCGTTTGAACCACTGCTCTGATACCACTTGTTGGTCCGAAAGAGCAAGGTTTGGTGTATGGGGGGGGGGGGAATACACCAAATACTAACTTTTCAGTTTACTTGCCAGTTAATAAAAGAGTTTAAGCTATTCTGTATAAGAAATTGCTCGGCAGTGACTAGACAGATCGATAGCAGTTTTAGTCCAAACAGATTACTCTCTTAGTGAAAACACTTAGCTAATAATAAGAGTGATCTTATTACTTTCTGAGTGTTGAGTGAGTGCGGAATAATGGTGGATTAATGCTTGCTCTTGTTTTAGAAAACCTTAAGAAGTTAATCAGATCGATTAGGCAGATTGATTAAGAATGCAGATTATATGATAGTGCAGAAGGTTAGAATAATGAACAACAGAAATGAAATATGCAGGAATGTAAAGCACACAGTTGTTTAACGTGGTTCGGGAAATCCCTACGTCCACGATCTGGTCAAATCTAGACCAGATTATCCACTACTAGGATACTCTGCTTCTTTATACTCGTGGAGAACGAGTCACAAGTATCAATCATAGCTAGAGAGATACTTATGCACGAAATAAGGGTCGTGTCCCTTTACAACAGATTACCTCTACGTTACCACTAGAAACCTACTAGCTAGCAGGGTGATCTGCTTCTTCTCGACAAGACAGACTTCAATCAAGATGGGTTGGTGTGATGTAGAATTACAGTTCTTGAAGCTCTAAGTCTGGAACATAGAAAAGTTGAGAATATTTTTCAGTATATCGCGCGTGTGTCTCGTATATATGCAGATTTTGAACTTCAATCTTATATAGGCATTGAATTGAAAATTCTAGCCGTTCGTTGATTGGCGTGAGATAGATGGTATATTGCCAATCAATGATTTCCATCATATCTGTTCTTGCCATGTAGGAAAGTTTGACTCAATCTTTGAGTTATGGAAAGCGGATTGCTAACGGTCTCTTTCCTTTTATGTGTTAACTGAAGATCTTCTTTCCAATCCCAGTTGGATGGAATTTAATCTTGACGTGGCAAGGGCATATGATGTGTAGGATGATGTCAGCTGGAGGATTGATAATTCAATCGTTCTGGTTCCTCGCTGAAGACTTCGATCTGGTCATCGATCTGGTCGCTGTCTGTTACAGCAGATCGATTCCTTTTGGCGTGAAATCTTAACCTTCATCCTATACTAAGTTGAGATTGACTTCTATAGGAACATTTCCTTTACATATCAAGTCATCTCCTAATCTGTTCCATAACAGTGTACACTTTATATTTAGTGATCTGTTTTACACGTAGAACAGTTTAAAACTCTAAGATAACTAAGTGTGTTTTTGAGAGACCATCATCAAAACTAAATTACGTGGGGTTCCTAACACTTTACAAGCAAAACAGCTCACTCAACATCAAGAATACTGGAGCTTTTGCATCTGGATCTGTTTGGACCAGTAAAACCGCTAAGCGTAAATGGAAGAAAATACACCCTAGTAATCATAGATGACTACTCAAGGTTCACCCGGGTCATCTTTCTAGTAAAGAAGAAAGAGACACTAACCAAACTGCCCGATTTTCTACACAAGATCACCAAACAGAAGGAAGTGAGTATAACTACCATCAGAACAGATCGAGGAACAGAATTTCTCAACCAGAAGATTGAAGCATACTGCAATAAGATGGGAATCACTCATCAAACTTCAGCTGCTAGAACACCTCAACAGAATGGAGTTGTTGAACGGCGAAACAGATCACTAAAAGAAGCAGCCCGTACTATGCTAAATGCTACCAATCTACCGAAGAAATTCTGGGAAGAAGCTATTTACACAGCCTGCTACACTCAGAACAGATCATGAATTACACTCAGACATGGAAAGACACCATATGAGATCTGGAACAACAGAAGGCCTAAGATCTCTTACTTTCGCACTTTCGGTTGTTTGTGTTACATACATAATAATGGGAAATATCAATTGAAAACTTTTGATAGCAAAACTGATCCTGGAATATTTTTAGGATATTCTGATGTCAGTAAAGCCTATCGAGTCTACAATAAGAACTCTCATATTGTGGAGGTAACACCTCATGTTGTTTTTGATGAGTCTATTGTTGAGTACAGGTCACCAGATGATAAACAGACAGAAAACCAGATGACTACAAGAAAGATGAACGAGATGTTACTAGAAGATATTCGAATCTGGAACTCAAAAAGTGATGATGAAGAGATCAATACTCTACCTATTGCTGATGAATTCATACAGCAAGGGGGAATAATCCAACATGAACTGGATGAAAACAGATCACCAAATGAAAGCAATGAAACTACCATTGCAGATGATGATCAACCAGAAAATTTAAATCCAGAAACAGGAGCAGATGAGAATCCATTCCAAGCTTCATCAACAGCTCACACTGAATTTGAGGAACCAACAGATCAACCTGATCTAGAGATATCTGATGAAGAGATGACCAGGAGAAGGAGATGGATACAAGATCATCCATTAGAATAGATTGTTGGGAACCCATCAGATCGTGTGAAGACCAGAAGAATGCATGGAGAAAGTGTCTTGTTAAGCTGCTATCTATCTCGCATTGAACCATCTGATGCTCATGAAGCATTACAAGATGCAGATTGGATAACAGCAATGCAAGAAGAACTTAATGAGTTCAAAAGAAATGAGGTCTGGTATCTCGTGAACAGACCCAAACATCAAGGAGTAATAGGTGTAAAATGGGTGTTCAAAAATAAATGAGATGAGAATGGTGAAGTAGTCAGAAACAAAGCCAGATTAGTAGCTAAAGGCTATAATCAACAAGAAGGCATTGATTTTCATGAAACATTTGCACCCGTAGCCAGACTAGAAGCAATTAGGTTGTTCTTAGCATATGCTGCACACAAAAGGTTCAAGGTATACCAGATGGATGTCAAAAGTGCTTTTCTAAATGGTATCCTTGAAGAAGAAGTAT
The DNA here is from genome assembly GCA_026898415.1 of Leonotis leonurus. Lineage (NCBI taxonomy): Eukaryota > Viridiplantae > Streptophyta > Magnoliopsida > Lamiales > Lamiaceae > Leonotis > Leonotis leonurus. Next base: position 3,840 of record JAPKLX010000726.1, read on the forward strand.
ATGTGGAGCAACCACCTAGATTTGAGGAATCAGATCCAAACCAAAAAGTATACAGATTGACAAAAGCAGTCTATGGGCTAAAACAAGCTCCTAGAGCTTAGTATGAGACTTTGTCCACATTTCTACTAGAATCTGGATTCAGAAGAGGATCGGTTGACAAGACTTTGTTCATTATCAAAGTGAAAGAGAATATCCTTTTAGTACAGATCTATGTAGATGATATCATACTTGGATCCCAATCTACTTATCTATGTGATAAATTTGCTGAACTTATGAAAAATAAGTATCAAATGTCCATGATGGGCGAAATGAGTTTCTTTTTAGGTTTGCAGGTCAAGCAGTTACCAGATGGCATCTTTATTAATCAAGCAAAGTATATTCACGATCTCCTGACTAAGTTTGGAGTAAAAGACAGTAAACCTGTTAAAATTCCAATGCAGACCAATGGGAAAATTGATCCTGATCCAGAGGGAAAACCAGCAAATAATACTCAATATAGAGGGATCATAGGATCACTACTCTACCTAACTGCCAGTCGACCTGACATTACATTTGCAGTAGGAGTATGTGCAAGATATCAAGCATATCCCAAAGAGTCTCACATGGAAGCAGCTAAGAAGATATTAAGATATCTTAAGGGAATAGCTCATATTGGTTATGGTACCCATGTGAAGACAACTTTGAGCTAACTAGATACACAAACTCAGATTTTGCTGGATGCAAGTTGGACAGAAAGTCAACATCTGGCACATGTCAGTTTTTAAGAAATAAACTGATCTCTTAGTTCTCAAAGAAACAGACATCTGTTGCCACATCAACCACAGAAGTTGAATATATGGCAGCTGGGAGTTTTTGCGCTCAAATACTCTGGTTAAAACAACAACTCAAGGATTATGAGATCAATGTCAAAGAGATACCCATTTTCTGTGACAGCTCAAGTGTTATAGCAATCACACAGAATCTCGTCTTGCATACCAGATGCAAACATGTAGATGTGAGACATCATTTTATAAGGGATCATGTTGAAATAAAACATGTACAGATCGAGAAGATACACACTGAAATACAGAGAGCAGACATTCTTACTAAAGCATTACCAGAAGAAAGATTCAAGATGCTTTGTGGCAAATTAGGATTATTAAATCTGGAAGAGAGGACCAGATTGATGTAGTCCAGATTGATGAAGAACAAATCACGTAAAATTTCAACCGGGAATTGACACCAGATCATCAAAATGCAGATTAATGCTCAACAGATCGATAAAAATTCAATGGGAATTATTAACAGATCATGGTGGATTCGAGGATCAACATATCAATCTAGAGGAGATAATATGATAATAAAATTCCAACCTGGAATTATTAACAGATCATCACACAAGAATGATGTCCAAGATCGAATGTAGTATAAACAAATTGATAGTGGTGACAACAGATTGTTAACAAGGAGATTGACTACAACAGATGACTAGAAGCCATGTGGAAACTAATTTCAATCTAAATTAATTATCTCGTTACTTAGTCAAGGGGGAATGTCAGCAGAATAAATCTAATTACGGCAATTATATCAATTTTAATCATAACCTATATGTCTAAATTCTGACATAATATACCAAATCTTTTATTTTTGTGATGATTAGTACTGTGTTTGGGAACTGTTATCTCGAAGATATTTATCAAATCAAGAAAAAGGAAGCAACTTGAAGGCTCAAACCAACAAGCGCCGCACTGCAACCCTAGGATCAAAAGCGCGTATATCTGACGCAGAGTAGAGGCAGTGATAGACTGCAAGTCTATAATTCAGAAAAGCGAGAAAACTAAAAAGGGAAGATTAAATCTAAACCCTTAATTTTATTTCTTTTAAAATACATCGTGCATCATTTACCTATATATATGTGTTAGACTATCTATCTACTACCTTCACTTTTCTTCTTCGACAAGCACTTAGCAAATTTCTCGCTACTTCTAACTCCCTCAAACCTTTCAAAAATCTCTCAAAAATGTCTCCCAAATCAACTCTATTTCTCGAGCAAGTGAAATTTCTGAATCAATATATTACTCAAGATCAATATGCCGTTCTTGACACCTATGGCTTCCATAAACTAGACAAGGCTTTCGCCCTTGTTAAGCGATGCAAAGGTTTCTTTTTGTCATTTATGTTTAAATGTTCTATATCTCTTCTTAACTGTCTTATGTGAACTACATTGTCTTGAAAAACTAGTTTATCCATAAGCATGCATCTGTGAACAAACATTGAACCATGGAAATTGATATTCTGTATTGCTTAAACTGCTACTGAGCACGCATACTTCATTGATGGAAGAATGGTGCTCATCTATATTGTTTTAATTTTGTTGTAGGATTTCACAATATTATCACCACACATCCTCTCCAATTTCTGCTAAAGGAAGTGGCAACCTTTTACCTCACATGGCAAGGAGAGAAAGGTGGGAACGAAGCCACCATCCATGTGAGCAAAGGGAATACAACAAGCAACACAACCTACAACGTGTTGAACATTATAGAAGAGGTCTATAAGCTGAAGGACGAAGGAATTAGCCTTGGAGAAATCACAGAGGATCAGCTGCAGGAAACTATAGAGATGGTGATGGTTGTTCCAATAACCTACACCAACAGAATGTTCAACAGAGGACTGCTTGCTCCGGAGTACAAGATTATCTTTGAGTTTGTGCAAAGGATATTCATGAACCACAACGGTTCATATGACCAAGTGACGCCGGAGAAGTTCAAGATACTCACGGCCGTGGTGCTCAATCTGCCTGTCAACTGGAGCAGAGTGTTGTTCGATCTGTTGACCAAGGAAGCTAAAATGATCACTTTCATTAAAGGAGCGAGCTCAGGTATTGAAGTGAGGAGAAGCAGCTTGAGGCATTCCACAAAGATCAGCTTCATGCTGGAAACTTTCTTCAAACAACACCAATGGGATGAAGTGATTGAGTTCAACGACAGACTGCGATTTCCCAAGGACCAACACCAGATCGAGATGTCCATGGGAATCACAACCAACTTGATAGCCAAGGTGACAGATCCAGTACACGCTAATGCCTTGATAGAGATGGGGAGCTCAAATCCAATCTGGATTCCCCCATCTGCCCCCATAGAAAAATCAATCAAATCTCGAGTCACAAAGGAGAAGCCGGTGGAAAGAACCCCATCAAAAAGAGTCACTAGAAGGGCAAGCTCAGTGGATACTGATGCTTCTTCTGCTGCTCAACAGCCTAAACCCAAGAGGAGAAGACTACAAAAACTTGCTGAACCAGTGAAAGAGGTCCAGGTTCAGGAACCTGCTGTTATGGACACATCTATCCCTCAACAGGAGGTTGAGGATGAGGAGATTCTGGTTGGGGGTCCACCAGAGGAAGTTGCCCCTATCTCCTCTTTTGACCCAAGTCAAGTCAAGGATTGTTCCCCCGCTCACACCGCTAGTCCTCCATCTGTTGAACCATTAGAGCAGATTAATGAGGAGGAAGAAGAAGATGAATCCTCAGATAAGGATGTGGAGAAGAAAAAAGCTGAAATTCTAGTGAAGCTGCTGGAAGCAGAAGCAGATCACTCAGTGATTAAATCATTCCCTAGCATACAACTCACTCTAGAGAGTTATGATGCTGCCAAGCGACTGAAACTACTCCTTCTCATCAAGGACAAAGAATTGTATGTCCTTGATGCCCTGCTCAAGACCAGATCCATCTCTGCACTCAAGGCAGAAGAGGCTATACTTCTCAACATCTTCGAAGTCTCCTCCATTGCCGAGCTAAGAGACACTTACCTCCAGAGCATTCTCGCCATTGCACAGCATGAAGCCCAGAAATTACAAATCGATTTGAGATCGATATATGAGAAAGAAGGGCTTCTACACATCTTTGAAAGTGTAGTGGATGAAGAGGAAGAAGAAATAACTGAAGCTCACCAACAGGGTGCAGCAGATATAGAACCAGCCCAACAACAGGCTGATGCTGCTGAACAGACCATACCAGCTGCAGAAACAGCTGAGAAATCTGCACAGACTGAGGATGGACAAGCTCAGAAAAGCAAAGGACCTATCCCGATTGAGGTAGATGATTACATCAGAGAAGCAGATCTACCTGCTGGACAAAGGGTGGGAGGCAAATTAACAGATGATATTTACACCCCCTCTGTCGCAGCCACCATGGACGAATTTGTGGAGACAACAAATCTGGAAGAGATACTGATGACTCAGCATCAATCTCTATCCAATGCTCAAGTCAATGATCTAATCTCCATTAAAGTGGATAAATTCATGTATGGGACTCTCTCCACTGTTCAAGACCAGGCCACCAGAGTCCTCACTGAATTCAACAACAGCATCAAAACTCAGGTAGACCAGGTGGACTCAGAATTGAGGAGAGTATGCAGAATAAAACTGGAGGAGCTAAGCAAAAAGATGGATGATGACAGATCTGCTGCAGATCAAAGAAAAGAACAGATTGATCAGACTATGTCATCAATGGAGCACAAGGTTCAAGAGATGTATAAAATTATCACAGACTTTGCCAAAAAGGAGAAAGACATGGTTCATGCCATAGTCAAAGACCAGACTGATGGAGTCTCTGAGGAAGTGATCAAAGCAGCCAAAATTGAAATCAATTCACAACTCAGACAATTTGAAGATGATGGAGTAAACTTTGTCGAGAGGAAGCTGAGGGATCTGAGATACCCCACGAAGACCATGATTGACTCTTACATAGACGAGATTGGGGCTATCAAAGAAGAACAAGAGAATTTCACTGCTAATCTCACTAGTGCCAAATCCTCCATGGAACAAAAGATTGATGAATCCAATGCCAACATCACATGTCTGCTCAACTACAAGATGGATTCAGAAAAGGAGATGAAGGAGATGAAGGAAGAGATCACCTCCCTTAAGGCACTCATCAACATCTATATTGATGATGTCGAAAAGGGGGAAGGATCTAGAATGAGGAAAGAGAAAGGAGCTGGAGGAAAAGGCAAGGGTCAATCTGGTGCTACAGAAGAAAGGAGAGAGGCTCAACCTGAGCAGCTAGCTGCACCAGATCGACCAAGTCAACCATCTGCTCAATCTAAGAGATCATCATCAAGCAGATCAAGTGAATCTCAACCATTGAAGAAGAAGTAGAAGTCTGGATCTGGTTGGTTCTCCTCTGCACCTATCAAGACCAAAAAGCCAAAAGAAGGAGAAACCAACTGGGTTCCAGACAATCTGAAGGAAGGTTGGGTGGGGCTAAAATATGGATTTATCATGTGCCGCTACTTTATCAAAGAACCAGCTTACTGCGAGGGCACAGCCAATGAAGCCTTCAACCTCTATCTGGATATGAATGATGCCAAGGATCTGGTCCAGGCCATTAGAGCAGCTGCTGCAGAGGCCCAGATCACTATAAATGCACCAGATCGTGAATACAGAGAATTTCCAGACATCCCTGGCACTAAACTCCCCGACAAGACCTACCTGCTGAACTTCATTAATCAGCTTGCAGAAAATATGGGGTACAAGATCGATGCTGAAGACCTAGATTACATCAGGGTCAGAGAGGGAGTGTATGAAAGTGTCCAGATGATATCAGATGAGACTAGAGCAAAGATGAAGAGGCAACAAGAGGAAAAGAGGAAGAGCAGATAGATATATCATTTCACATCTTTCACTATCTGTAATTCTTACATTTTGTTTTTGAACCCTGTAACCTATCCTGCTCTTCATATTCTTATCTATGAAAATCTTTGGGTTTCTGATGACAAAACCTTATTGTCCAGAACATTCTTAACTGTTATTAATCGTTATAACTTAATAACGAAAACTTAAACAATCTGGCTCTTTAAACCAGATCACTCTTAATGCTTAATAGGATGATATTGTAAAGCGTGGTTTCAACATCATCAAAAAGGGGGAAATTGTTGCGAACCCCGAAGTATTTTGGTTTTGATGATGATCTCTCGAAACACACTTAGTCTTTACAGCTTCAATTAGAGTTAAACTGTTCTACATGTTAACAGATCACTACGCATAAAGTGAATTCTGATAGAGAACAGATTAGGAGATGACTTAGCATGTAAAAGAGTTATTCCTATAGAAGTCATTTCTATAATTGTCCAGGATGAAGACCAAGACATTTTTTGAAAGAGAAGAAATCGATCTGCTATGACATTCACTGACCAGATCGATGATCACATCGAAGCACCAGATCGATAGAGTCATCAAACCACCAGATGACATCATCCTACACATCATATCCATTTTCCACGTCAATATTAAAGTCCATCCACTAAGGTTTGGAAGGAGAATCCATGATTGACATGAGGAAGGAAAGTAACCGTTAGCAATCTGCTTTCCATACTTAGAGGATTGAGTCAACGTTTCTACAAGGCAAGAACAGATATGATGGAAATCATTGATTGTCAATCTACAATCAATCCCACGCCAATCAACAACGGCTAAAATTTCAAATTCAAAACCAATATATTTGAAGTTTAAAGTCTGGAGAAGATAGATGCTATATCGATCAAACACTCTCAAACAATCAATCTCAACATCAGACTCAAGACTTCAAACTGTTCGTGATTCTAAATCACATCAACCCAACCTCGATTCAAGTCTGTCTTATCGAGAGAAAGGAGATTACCCTGCTAGTTAGTAGTTTTGTAGTGGCAACGTAGAGGTAATCTGTTGTAAAGGGATACGACCCTCATTCGTGCATAAGTTTCAACCAGATTGTGTTTGAGACTTGTGACTCATTCTCCATGAGTATAAAAAAGAAGAGTATCCTAGGTGTGGATAATCTGATCTAGTTTTGATCAGATCGTGGACGTAGGGATTTCCCGAACCACTTTAAACAACTGTGTCATTTACCTTTCTGCATATTTATTTCTAGTTTTTCTTTCATTCTAATCCTTGCACTATCATTTAAACTGCATCTCAATCAACCTGCTTTAACGATCTGGTTAATCATTAAGGTTTTCTATATAAAAGCACCAACTAAGTCCACCATATTTCCGCACACATGATACTTCGAAAGTAATAAGATCACTCTTATTATTGTCTAAGTATTTACACTAGAGAGCAATCTGTTTGGACTGATCTGCTATCGATCTGTCGATCGATCTGATCAGCTATCTGGCGAGCAATTTCTTCTATAAGAATAGCTTGAACTCTCTGATTAATTTGCCAAGTAAACTGAAAAGTTTGTATTTGGTGTATTTGTTGGTCCCGAAAGAGCTAGGTTTGGTGTATGCGGGGGGGGGGGGGGATACACCAAATACACAAACTTTTCAGTTTACTTGACTAATTAAGAGGAGAGATTTAAGCTTTCTGTATTACAGATTGCTCAATATGTCAGACCAGATCGATTATCTAATCAATCGTGTTCTGTCCAAACAGAATCTCTCTCGAGAGTAATACAAAGCAGAAAAGTAAGAGTAATCTGGTTCTCCAACAGTGTATTGTGTGCGGAATAATGGTGGACTTAGTCGGTGCTCTTGTTTAGAAAACCTTTAGAAAACTTAACCAAGAATTTATAAGATTGATTAAGAGTGCAGTTTGAATGAGT
>JAPKLX010000726.1:11800-52725 GCA_026898415.1 Leonotis leonurus
TTGACATTCTTCAAATTTCTGTCTGAGACTTTCTGGTTTAACTTTCTATTTGAGACTTGCTTCAACTTTCTGGTTGAGACTTGCTTCAACTTTCTGGTTAAGACTTGCTTCAAATTTCTGGTTGAGACTTGCTTCAACTTTCTGGTTGAGACTTGCTTGAACTTTCTGGTACATACAAACCAAATAGAAGTAATACAGAACATGAATAATACCAAGTGTGTTTTTGAGAGAACATCATCAAAACTTAAAATATCTGTGGGGTTCCCAACAGTATTCCCCCCCCCCATACACCAAACCTTGCTCTTTCGGGACCAACATCGTTGTATATTTCGGTTACTCTGACATATGTTAGATACGAGACTGACACATGTCGGGCAGTACTAGAAACATGATTATCATACTTAGCAGACCCTTATAATCAGACCCCTCCAGACATATTCCAGAGGAGATACAATTCAGAGATGAGATGAGCTCAGATCCCATTCTTTGAACACTACCAGAACTGAAAGAGCTTCAACCCCTTCTTTACCTCTGCGAGTATAAGAGCCTAATTCATCTTCCGAAAGCATCTCTCTTCAATAATGAGCCTTTTCTTCTCTTTGAAAATGTAATGCTGATATTTTTCTTTCATCCTGACACTACACGTATCAATTCTACTCAATCTCTTTTACATAAGCTTGCCAATAGATCAATGCCTTAGCGCATTTCTTCGAAGATTTACTGGCATCCTCCCATTATACCCTTCTTCATGCTTTTATCCATGTTGCGTTATGCAACTCGCTGATTTTGGTTATCTTCATAAGATCCCACTGATCTATTAGCATATTCCATGCTTTTTATTTGTTTTACATTGGCATGCAAATTGTGAAATTTTACTTCTTTATAATGACCAAAACTTTTGTGTGACATGTTATGCACTCTCTATATATCTAAGATAAAAACGCTTACTCTTTATTGCTTTCCTCCCCTCTTCCTATTTCTCTTTGAGTAACCAGCAATACTATGTTTAACTAAACTTGACATCTGGGTTTTCATGACTTTTAGGCATTAATCCTACCATCTTTTCCTTTATGAAATTCCTTTGCAAATATTTGAAATAAGTATGTGTAATTTTATTCTTCTTATTGTGTCATAGACATGGGTCTTCCTGAAAAATTCAAGAAAACTACTCGTGAAAGGGCCGCAAAGACTATGGCTGAAGGGGCCCTTGTTGAGGCAGAGCAAAAGTGCAGAGATAATGAGTTAGCCTCCATGTGGCAACATGTTAAGAATCTTTGTTGTCTGCTAGATGACCTTGAGGAAGAAGTGCAAATGCAGGGGAAGCTTCTCGAAGAAACCATGCAAACACTGACAGATGAGCGAGTTAAGCATGGCGAGAACATTCTGCAGACATCATCTGAGTTGTTTAAGAGGGGCTTTGACTTCCGGGCAGTACCTACAGTAATGGAGAAAAAGTTAGGGCAGAGCTCTACCGGGATGCCATTCTCCTCCCGCCCCCCCCCCCCCCCCCCGGACAACGATTGTGTAATATCACTCTAATTTTTAACTATACTTTTAAGTTTTCTATCTATTAAGGGACCTAGGTATGATGAAATAAGAATTTTAGGAAAAACCTAGGCCCTATTAGGACCTACCATGTTAATTTGGCAGACCGGGAAAACTTTTTAGAAGGTTTATTTAAAAAAAATGAGCTTTTCATGCATAAGTCTAAAATATACACATATTGGCAAAACAAAAATATTAGCATTGAGTTTGCCCAAAAACGAATTCATATGCAGTCGCTACGTATTTTTAAAGTTAAGGTATGTCATTCGAAAAACGAGCTTTTTGATGCATGATTGAAAATATAGCAATATTATAGTCATTGTGTAGAGTTTTTAAAATGAAAAATATTAACATTAAGTTTGCTCGAAAAGGAGATCGTATGTAGAAATTACGAATTTTCGAGTTTTAAGCATTTAATAATAATATCATATTATTATAATAATATAATATAATAAGAAGAAAAGGATTCTTCTTCCATAAATAGTGGGAGGAGTCGAGACTTCCTCCCCTCACATTTAACTTATAGTAGCGTCCCCCCCCCTCCTTTCCTCTTCTTTTTTTTCTTTCTTCTCTCGCCGCCATAGTCGAAGCTACCAAGCTTTCGGAGCTTCAGTTCGAGGTCAAGTATTCCGGGACAAGGCAATGGGAGCTCGAGAACTCAACAAAGGTGGCTCAGCTGCCGTTGAGTGGCCGTAGCGACCTCGTCGTCACCGTAATTTTATTGTAACTTATTCACCTCTCATTTTCTTCTTCGTTTCACGTCCTTTTTCGAAATGATTTTCTCCTATGCATAGCTCTCATTATATAGAAGGGAGTTCAGGACGATGATGGCCAGAAATGGCCCGAAGGGACCACGGCCGACCACCACCGTCTCCACTATTTCGGGGTCACCGATTGATTCCGAAAACTCCAATTCGGTGGTCGTCCGTTCTTCGGACGGCTAGGGTCCCTTAAGGTTTTGTGTGCACGGCTCTGCATTGTACATATCGGCATGAATATTGTGAATTCGTCTACGTAAAAGTTTTGTATGCATTATATATCACTATTTTTATATTTTTCTAAAGGAAATTTATTCACCGGATATCCTATTTCGGTGAAATTTATGGTGCATATAAATAAAAAAATATAGGATTTTTCAAAAGAAACTGGACTAAATTTCATCGAACGATTTTTCTTAAAATTGAGAAATGATGACATTACTTCTAGGTGAAGTAAAAATGAAGTTGCATGCATGCATGACTTCTTTGCATATTTCACTAAAGAATATTGCACTGATTATTTTTGCCTTCTTGGCCAAAGTCATTTGAAAGCCCGGTTGATGCCAAATTAATTTATTACATGATAAAAAGAATAATATTAAACCTAAAAATTTAGTACTACTTAACTATAGTTCCTTTTTTGAAATTAAAGCCAAAATATATTCCCTATGACTAACAGGTATCTAGCACTGAAATTTGAGCTCATAAGGATTTATAGTTTTCCCGTAATCGAGGAATTTCTTCGGTGAACGGTTGGGAATATATATATGTATTTTGAGTTATTACCCTCTTTTCTCTAAATGAAAAATTCATGGATCTCTGTTAAAATGATTTCACTAATGTATCAAACAATTTAATGCTCTTATCGACCGTCGGGGTTCTTATTTGGCCTAACACGTCGATTTAAGTACTGTGATCACTTAGTCTCTACTTTGGTGGGTTGATCACCATCGGGTTTTGACTCATGCTATGTCAGGGTGTACGATTCGCCGAGCCCTATTTGACTGAATGTTTATGATCCGTCGGTGGTAAAAGGCCCGGGACATAACCTATATAAGAGTAACGTCATGCTAGGTCATGTTTAATTTATGCACAAATGTTTTGCTTACTTAGAAGTTATTTTTGCTTTCAATCCTTCTAAGGTAAGTATACTGAACATAGACTATGTTTTTCGTTTAACGAAAAACCCAACTGAGTGCACTAGTACTCACCCCACGTTTTCAAAAATTTTCACAGGCTAAGGAAACAGCATGATGTGTGTGGCTGAGGAATAGTGTTATTGGGATGATGATTGCTTCATCACGAGAATGGTTTACCGTTCTATACATAAGAATTTTCGTTGCCATGCTCACGTATGTTATGATATTTATGAAATAATTATCATACACGTATATGTGTGTGATAATATATATGTTTAAACTCTAAGATCATTTTCTCATTCGACGAAGGCCTCATCGGCCATTATTAATAAAGGTTCATGTTATCATATTATCATTTTCCATTACATGCATACACGTGCATAGGAGAGCTTAGAAGTAGTCGTCCCCTCTTGGACGCTCAACTTCTCAACCCCTTGTGTAGTGTTCGAGCGAATGCCGACCACACTTGGTGAGCTGGGTGAGTGACTCCTTTTGGCGAGCTAGGCTCACTAACCTCCGCCTTTGATCGACGGTTCTTATTGGACGATTGGGCTTCTCGAGGATTCAGGATTACCGTTTCTATGAGACGAGCTATATTATATTCAATCCCATCTTTCATATTGGATGATTCGGCCGCTTGGGATTTTGGATTTCCGTTCCCATGTATCGAGTTGTATTATCTCCAATTCATTTCATCTTGGACGATTCGGCCGCTTGGGATTCTGGATTACCGCTCCCATATATCGAGCTATATTAGCTCTAAATTGCATATGATTCATTTTAGTTTCATTATTATAGACATTGACTTTGCATTGGTTAGTTGTTTGGTTTGTTCTGTAATGGCCTGCTCTTTTCATTAGACCTATTTTGTATCAAGTATGTAGGGAGTTCCTAAAGTTCTAATTAAGAATAGAGAGTAAGTAGCAATTGTCAATATTTTTCTCCACTTATGTTAAATTGAAATGGTTTAAATTTTTTTTATATACCAAATGAGAGCTTGAAGGAGATTTAATTCGGTGTTAAAAATCCTCATAACTAATTATCCAACTATTTATCATTTCTAAGAATCATTAAGGTCATTATTATTATTATTATTAATCATTAAGATATATTATTAGTTGCTATTTATATTATATGCCTTCATTGTTACGATATATATGTGATAATAATAATTAGTGTGATAATTATCTCCACCAGTATCATTAATCATTTAGATGTATTAATAGTATAAGTTTCATAGCATATCAACTTTGTTATACATTACATGTATGTAGAAAATCAATCACTAATATTACATGTACAAAACGTATACATATATATAAAGAATAATAGTAAAAGACTGTCAGATAGATATAGCAATTGGATCAGATTTTATTACAGAAACCAAATCTAATAATGGAGGTAAAAGATATAACAGCCTGCAGTACAAATAATATAAAAGAACTATAGGGTGTAGGCTGCAGTGGCGGCTGAGAAGATGGGAGTAGAGCTGCCACACGACACACTTCACTTCACTCACCTCACCTTGCACAGAACCGTTCCATCCATAACTAGAAGAGAACCTGTACACATCTATAGGTTAAAACCAAGATTTCCCCTTTTCTCTATATAAAGAGTAAACTCTTCACAGTAATTACAACTCACAAAAATCCATACCAAAGTGCTGCCGAATTGGAGACTTAAGGAAAGAACCAAGAGAAGAGAAGAAAGAGCAGTCATAAGGTAAAGAATTCTGCCTATAACATTTACTCCCCTTTGCTACATATTTATTACCATGTGATATGTTAGAAAGCTAGATGAACATAGCATGCCTTAGAAACTATAAGCCTTGCTCAAGAAACATTCTCACAATCTCACCAAAGACAACATTTATCCCATATTCTTGAAACACATAACTTAAATCAAGCTAAAATCCACCAAAACTTAAAGAGAAGGGAAGAAGTAGGACTTAGCTAGTGTATTGAAGATCAATACACGGCCGCTCCAGTTCTGGACAGCCCCGAACAGTTTCGGATGGCCTCGAGCAGGCCCCGAACGACTGCGGACAGTTCTGGACAGCCCCGGACAGCTTTGAAACAGCCTAGAACGGTTCCGGCAGACCCCGAAACACTCCGAATGTGTCACAGTCCAATTTCTTAACCCTATCTTAGTTAAGTAATTAGGCTATGACTCGGGTAACTTAAGAAAATCTTGGAAATGAAGAATGGATCTCAGGGATAAACCAAATCAAAATTTTCGCAGGAATTTCAGGGCAGATTTGACACTTTCACTTCAAAGGATCATAACTTACTCATCCGGACTCCGAATTGAGATCCGAAAGAACCGATAGAAAGGTATCGAGAAGATCTTTAAAATGATACCAATATTACAAAATTTCGAACAGATAAGATGGACGAAAAGGGGGTTCCAATACGCTGCCCTGTTTCTAGCGAAAACATAATTCAGACAATTTATGAACTCAGGCTTCAATTCACCAAAGGTAAAACTCAAACAATAATGAGAAAGGGTTGAACACGATGATTCACAAAGGAAAATATCAACATGGATTCCATAAGCTAACCAAACATGATGGTATCAACATAGAAATTATCAACGTAAAGGAACTGAGTTCTGCAACAGGAAGAGTGGATGAGTTACATGTATGAAGACATATAACTCAGGGCTTACAAAGTATGCTTCAACAAAGTTTAACAAGTGACCATAACCAACTCAATAATTTACATGTCAAAATAAACTACAGTGTTCAGCTCCATTTGCCATCTCCTAGCTCAACCTGCACGTTTAGAAACACATGCAGGGCGTGAGTACTTAAAGCACTCAGTGGACACATGCCAAAACATTTAAAACTTGCTCTTAGAGCTATATGATTGACTTGCCAACTTTAGCATATACAGGGTTTTTTAAAAAAATAACCTGCATACGCTTCTTAAAACATATATCTTTTCTTTCTGAAAACAATAAAAACTGAATATGCATGTCATGTGTCTGCAGACATTTATCTCAAATCTGTAATACCATATCTACTTTCTTATGTTGAGAGGTATGCCTCCCCCTCAAACACTCTGACCGGCCAGTCCGCTCACTGGCTCACGGTCTAATGTGTACACAAACCCTTACCGGCAACTCGTCCGGCATAGGGCCGATATCGTAATTCTGTTGTAGATATGTACATGCAACATGCTCAAAAACAGGCAAGTCAAACTTCTTTAAACATATCAAAACATAAATAATTCTTTAGCACATGCATTCTTTAGTTAGAAAGCCCACCTGGATGGATTAATCTATTTAACCTGAGGCTTCGTCTCTTTCTTTCTTTTCTTCTTTCCCTTTCTTAGCTGAACCTTACATTAATTAAAACATTTAAGAATAAGAAATCATACTCTTTTCTATGGAATCATCAATTCATAATCTCATTCTTCTTCTTGTAATTTACTTGATTGCCAACTATTATAATTATAAGTTCTTCGGCTATTGCATCCTTCTATCTTTGTGCTATATTAATCACTTATCATATCTATGTTATTATGTCACTTCTTTACATACTAAACTAACAAATTCTATCTTTTACATACTTGGCTAATAAAATCCAATAAATTCACACTAGCCATTATATTCATTCCTTATCTCAAATATCACATTAAATCAACCAAATAAAATCTCTATGTGTAAGTTTTAATCATGCCCTTCTTCTTGAAAATTAAAGATCTTAATGTAAGAATGATTCTATCTTTAATCTCTTGATTTAACCATGCTTAATATTGCTTAATAAACTTCAATGCATCATCACTTAGTCCAAATAACATCAACATGTATTTAAACTTAGAAACTCCATAAACTAACTAAATTTTGAAAATTCATTTCTAATGCTTGGAAAATTCTAAATAAATTATTCTAGACATTATTCATGTCAATAAGCTCAAATATGATATCAATTTAAACAAATAAAATCAAAATCCCATAGCTCTTTATTTCTTAATATTTTCGAAAATCACATAATTTTCATATCTTGATTTTTCCTCAATTTCTTTCTAATCTTATGTTTAAACATGCTCAATTACATGAATAAAATCTTAATTTAAGCGTAGCTTCACATAGTATTAACATAAATTTAAACTCAAACACTAAGGCCATATCTCCAACTAATTCATCTTATTTCTACATATTCCTTCACTTTATGCATGATTTAACCTTAAAATCCACAAGAACTTCACTAATAATTTCAAATCTCTAATCTTCCTTCATCATATTTCAAAATCATAATTTATCACAATTTAAAACACAAAAGTATGATGAAAGAGGATTATTTACCTTCAATTTACTAATCTTTATAGTTGATGTAGCTTGAGATCACACTATTATGCTTGGGAGGAGAAACAATTTTTAGTGTATGGAGATGATGATGATATTCAAAAATCTTAGGGAGGAAGAGGAAGAAATATTTTGTTGATGTTTATCATAAATAGTACAACTAGATTTCTTTTATATATAATAATTAATTTATTTAGATTTAATTAATTAAGTGATTATTCATCACTTTTTACCACATTCTAGAATTTTGAAGAATTATCATTTTTCTTTTTATTTTATTTTATTTTATTATATTATGATTATCCCATAATATGCCAACATTTCCTCTAAATCATGCTTAAGTAACACTTAGGTTACTTATCTTCACTAATTGCAACTAAATACTTTAGTTTTAAATTTTCCTATTTTTATTTCTTAAGGATGCAAAGCCTTATTAAATCTTTAATTAGCAATTAAGTACTAATTAAAATTTGAGGGTATTACAGAATGGCTCCGGACAGCCTCGAAACCGACTCGAGCCACCCCGAACAGTCTTTTTTGGGAACCCCATGAATTTATATTTGTTTTGATGATGTTCCTCGAAACTACATTTTGATGTTTTATATATATTGGAAACCAGGTAATCATTGTTATCTATTAAGGATTATCTCAAGTGTAAAAGAAGCAGATCGTTTTTGGTACATAAATAACGATCTGTATTATTCTAGTAAAAGGTATCCTGAACACAATGATTACTAGGATAACAAGTTCTTCTTTTTGTAAGTCAGCTAGCTCCTAATGTAGGTGAGCAGATCATTTTTGGTATATTAATAACGATCTGCTTCCTATATAAGCAGCTCGCTGACATTTATACTTGTTCTTGGTTTCATTCTTTAATTCATCTATCAACAGATCACAAATGTAAAAGTGGTTTGAAATTTCAAACACTTATATCGATCTGGTTCTATAGACTAGAATTAGCTTAGAAAATAGAATTTACTTGTAACTTATTACAAGTGGTTAAGCAGCTAGTTCTTCAAAGTCAGCCTGCTGCTTACTTCTATCAACAGATCGTTTTCAAGACATTACAAGAGGATGAAGCAGCTCGTTCAAATGAAATACATCAACCAACTGATATCTCAAACAACAGATCGTTTTGTTCCAAAAACGATCTTATCATCTCCACCATACATATAGCAGATCGTTTTATACCAAAAACGATCTGGTCGTTACATTCAATGGAGAACCAAAGATGCAGTTACAACACGATGGACAGCGAGCTGTTATGACATCAAGTTCAAGTTGCTCCTCACAGTAACTACGGTGGACTGCCGACATACCTAAATTTTTCATAAGTCAACCACTCCGTGTATTGTCACATCAACTGCATGTTTTAAGGAATGAAGTACAAGGATATCAAAATTTCCAGTACGGTGAATCATTCCCAGTATGACAATACATTGGGAAATCGCGTGAAAGGTGGAAACAACTCTCATATGGCAGCGCGTGTCTCAACAACCCTGCCGTGCATTTAATGCTGCCATTAATGCAATGAGGGAAGGACATCTTCGTCTCCAATGGATAGTTTCTTCAAAAAGGCTATATATACCACCTTCACCTCCAGAAAGATGTACGAGAATTCAAGCTATTATCCTGCATTTACTTTGCTCAAAAATCTTCAAGCTCTCAACGCTCTAAACACATCCAAACTTCAAGAATTCTCTGTTGTGTTTATTATTTTGAAGATTTACTTTCTGGAATTTTGTTGTTTACCAAAACCCAAGTTAGGATCTAGTTTTGATCCAAAAGTTGTAAGATTTAGATTGTAGTTCTTCAATCTAAGAAGTGTAATCTCAAGTTGTTATCTAGTTTTGATAAAACTTGAGGCTCGTACTCAACGAGTAAAAAGAAAGGAGACATAGTTGATTTCGATCTAGTTTGATCGAGCCGTAGACGTAGGGAAAGTTTATCCCGAACCACGTTAAATTCTTCGTGTTCTTTCTTTTTGGTTCTCTTGATTATCATACCCTTCATTCTCTTGCATTAACTTGGTTGTGTTAAAAGATTGACTAAAGAAAACGTTTTTCACTTTAAAAAGAGCATTAACCACCATATTCCGCACACAACTTTAATCAAGTTTAAATCTGTGTTTATCACTCTTGATTATTGTTATTCGCACATAAGGTATTATTTGAGTAAGACTTAGCCTTCTTAACAAGAAGATTTGTTCTACTAATCTTAGCTATCTTAGTTACTAAGTGTGCTAAACCTTATACTTAAGTTTTGAACGAGAAAATCTAAAAAGTTTTGAATTGGTGTATTCCCCCCCCCCCCCATACACCAATCTAGCTCTTTCGGGACCAAGAACCTTGAACCACCTCGGACGAACTCCGAACAGCCCCGAACAGTTCCGGACGACCTCGAACAACCTCGAACCAGTCCCAAACCAACCCCGAATCACCCGAAACCAATCTGCGAATTTAGAACACTCATAAGACTCAATGATTTCGTGAAATTCGAAGAGGAAAGGAATGTTCAGAGCATAAACTTTCTATCAAATAAAACAAGTAATGAAGGTAAGATAAAAGAGTGAGAAGAAGGAGTTTTTACATGGAGCACCCTAGCCCCAACTAACTCCACAGCCACCCCAGCCCCAACTAACTCCACACCGTTACTAGTTGTAAGAACAAAAAAATTCAAATTAGACAGAAAGCTAAGCATGTTTGGACAAAAAAAAAATGAATAATCAAAACTATGTGGTAAAGCCTAATGGAACAGTAAAGGATTGCCCAGAAAACAACTAAAAATTTAAGCTAAGGAAATTTTAGAAATAACAAAAAACAAGACCTTATCTTGGGTCGCGATGATCGAGCCTCGGAAATTTCTTACTGTGATGTCAAAGAAAAGAGAGCAGTGTGAGAAGGAAGAAGAAAGAAAGAGACAGTATGAGAAGAAAGAAGAATAAGAAGGAGAAGAAAGGAGAAAGGGAGAACTTACCGAAGGATGGAGAACGACGCAGTGGAGGCCTTGGGCGAAGCATGCAGCGCTGGGGAGGCCTGCGACGGAGGTGGTGATGCAGAGTGGGAGCAGCGAGGGAAGAGAAAGAACGCGGCGGGGATCAGAGAGAGAGCAGGGGCGGGGATCAGAGAGGGAACAGTGGCGGAGATCGAGAGGGGAGGAGAATGGAGGGAGCTCATCGGAAGCGACGATGCAGAAGGTGTAGCGCGAGAGAGAAAGTTGAGAGGCAGAAAGGAGGAGAAGCCAGCCCTACCTTAAAAGAAACTGACGAATTCTGTCGCCGGAGAAGAGAGCACCGCGCCGAGAAACAGGAAGGCAGGGGAGGAGAAGGAGGTGTAGGGTTAGAATAGGGTTAGAAGTAGAAGTATCCAGCCCGGGCCGGGTATGGGCCGGGTTCATGGACCGGGTAATGGGCCGGAGGGTATTTAGCTAATGGGCTAAGTATAAACTCTGTTGGGCTCCAATAATAACACATTTAGGCCAAGTGATGGGCTAATATATCACGGGCCGTGGGCCGAGGACTTAATTCTGTATGGGCTGTGAATTTACAAAACATTTGGGCCGGATCAGACACAATTGCTGGGCCGAAACAAATTAGTTATGGGCTGGGTTGGGTATAATAGTTGGGCCTTTGATTTAATTCTAATTAGACTTAAGTAAATACAAATGGGCCTAAATTTATTATTGAATTGGGCTTATTAAATTGTCAATTGGGCTAATTAAACATATATGAATGAGCCTAATTAAAATGTTGAAATAGGCTAATTTAAAGTCCTATAGAATTGTATTATAAGATTGGGCCACTTAATTAATCAAATGAGCAAACCCAATTCATATTATGGGCTAAAATGAATTAGTTAAATAAAATATTAATAATTCTAGTATATAGATTTTATTTAGTTAGACTAAGTCCAAGAATACTTGTTAGTAATTAATTTAGATAATTAATTTATAATTATTTAACTAGAATTTAATCTTAATAATTGATTTAATTATAAATCATACTTAAAATATATATTAACTAGGTTATTTTAACCTATAAGAGACTTATAGATATTTTGACTTAAGAATCAAAATATTCAATTAGAGATTTATTTATATTTCAATAATTATTACTTAGATGTAATAAATGAAATATAGAAATTTAGAAAACATAGTTGATTTGAGCAATCAACGTTTCTAGACAAGATCGATATTTGAATAATAAGTTGAGTAAAGATCCGAGGATAATTCTCCTATACTAAAGGATAATGTTCCTTACACTTAGAAAATATTATCTACACTAGAGTATTGTATCTCACTTGAAAATAATTTTAAAGGTTTCGACAAGAGGTCGGATCCGCACTTCGAGAACGAAGCCAACACCAATTGAGACTATCCAAGTAGGCTTTTCTTACTCTATGAAAATATATTTGCGCATGCTTTCAAAATGAAACGAGATATTTTCAAAGCACTGTCTTGCCATAAATATTTTCGATTTATGTATGATGCCTATCTGTTATATTATAATCGAATTCGGGTTCTAGTGGGTTAGCGGCTCCGCTCGAACTAGTGTACACCATGGACTGTGAGTCAGCGCAAGGTTGACCGGTCAAGTGTCTGTGGGAAGTGGCCACTTCCCCGACACCATGAACGTTCAGATATGGTAGACTACAAAGAACTAGGACTGCAGTCAAACTAGAACTTCCTAAAAGAAATACTTTGTGGTTCATAGGTGCTTTAGAAACAAAAATCCCTATGATTCACTTGAAATGGCTTGACAGTTATATATGTACGTGTGCGATTTCGGCACGTGTCTACTGAGTACAATTTGTACTTAGCCCTGCATGTATTTCTAAACGTGCAGGTTAAGAATGAAGAAGACGTGGGTGCGATATCGTGCTTTTTGTCGGACTCCTAGTAGCTGATTCTTGGGGGTTCTACGTGTCTTCATACACATAGGATTTTATCACGCGATTCTGCATATTCCTCTTCTAGACCTTTATGTAATAGAACCGAATCTAAACTCTAAATTCTGTTAAGTAATGTATCGAGCTTATGACTCTGACTTCCCGATTTACGGGATAAGTCCTTGCTTTATGTTATGAAAGGAATATTTATTGTCTTTCTCTTGTCGTTTATTCCTTTCATTGGTCATGTTCCCGACTTTACTAGAATTAGTAGAAAGCGGGCGTGACATGTTCAAACGTTATAGTCAAAGTTATAGAGGAGATGTTGCCCGATTTTCAAGGACCACTCTCTTATATAATGCACACGAACACAAGGCCCCCTTTCTTTCCTGCTTCTTTTATCCCCGCCCAGTCATGCCCTTGGCGCGTGCGCCGTCCCTCGGGCTTTGGGTCGTGACAGATTGCTTCATCGCATAATCATTGACTTCCCTCTACTCTCACCAGTGTAGAATTTGCTTTGCTCAGCCCTTGGCCCACTGGGCCATTGACATCATTAAAACTTGTGAGCCACTGGGGATGTCTGATCGGTTGGGCGAAGTGAATGTCGACAAGGTTCTGCTAAACCTTCTGAAGGACCCCCTGTCATGCCCCAAATCTCAAGGGATGGCGCACAGGCCAAGGGCATGACTGAGCGGGGATAAAAGAAGCGGGGAAGAAAGGGGGCATTGTGTTCGTGTGCATTATATAAGAGAGTTGTCCTTGAAAATCGGACAACATCTCCTCTATAACTTTGACTATGCCATTTTACAACCAAAGCAGCTAACCAATGAAAAGGCAATGTCGATAATAATGAAGCTAAAATGAATCATATACAATTTGGAGATAATACAGCTCGATTCATGGGATCGGTAATCTAGAATCCCAAGCCGCCGAATCATCCAAGATGAAATGAATTGGAGATAATACAGCTCGATACATGAGAACCGTAATCCTGAATCCCAAGCGGCCGAATCATCCAATATGAAAGATGTGGTTGAAGATAATACAGCTCGTCTCGTAGGAACGGTAATCCAGAATCCTCAAGAGGCCCGAATCATCCAATAAGAACCGTCAATCAAAGGCAGATGTTAGTGATCCTAGCTCGCCAAAAGGAGTCACTCACCCAACTCACCAAGTGTGGTCGGCATTCGCTCGAACACTACACGTGTATACATGTAATGGGCAATGATAATAAGATAACATGAACCTTTATTAATAATGGCCGATGAGGCCTACATGGAATGAGGAAATGATCTTAGAGTTTAAACATATATATTATCACACACATATATGTGGATGATAATTATTTCATAAATATCATAACATACGTTAGAGCAGGGCAGCGGAAATTCTTATGTATAGAACGGTAAACCGTTCTCGTGATGAAGCAATCGTCATCCCGATAACACCATTCCTCAGCCACAAATATCATGCTGCTTCCTTAGCCTGTAAAAAATTTTGGAAAACGTGGGGAGATTACTTGTGCACTCAGTTGGATTTTTCATAAAACGAAAAACATAGTCTCTGTTCAGTACACTTACCTTAGAAGGTTTTAAAACAAAATTAACTTCTAAGTAAGCAAAACATTTGTGCATAAATTAAACATGACCCGGCATGACGTTACTCTTATATAGGTTATGTCCCGGGCCTTTTACGATCGACAGATCATAAACATTCAGTCAAATAGGGATCGGCGTACCATACACCCTAACATATTATGAGTCAAAACCCGATGGAGATCAACCCACCGCAGTAGAGACTAAGTGATCACAATCCTTAAATCGACGTGTTAGGCCGAATAAGAACCCTCAGTGGTCGATAAGAGCATTAAACAGTCGATACCTTCGTGAAAACATTTTAACAGAGATCCATGCATTTTTCATTTAGAGAAAAGAGCTTAATAACTCAAAATACATATATATATCCCCAACCTTTCACCGATGAAATTCTTTGATTACGGGAAAACCGTAAATCCTTATGATCTCAAATTTCAGTGCTAGGTACCTGTTAGTCATAGGGAATATATTTTGGCTTTAATTTCAAAAAAGGAACTATAGATAAGTAGTTCTAAATTTTTAGGCTTAATATTATTTTTGTTATCACGTAATAAATTAATTTTGCAACAGCCGGGCTTTCAAATGACTTTGGCCAAGAAGGCAAAAATAATCAGTGCAATATTCTTTAGTGAAATATGCAATGAAATCATGCATGTATGCAACTTCATTTTTACTTCACATAGAAGTAACGTCGTCATTTCTTGATTTTAAGAAAAATCATTTTTTTTTCTTTACACGCAACATAAATTACACCGAAAAAGGATAACCGATGAATAAATTTTCTTTAGAAAAACATAAAAATAGTATTATATATATATATAATGCATGCAAAACTTTTACGTAGACGACATCAAAATATGATCATGCCGATATGTAGAATGCGTGGTTGTGAACACAAAACCTTAAGGGACCCCAGCCGTCCGAAGAATGGACCACCACCGAATTGGAGTTTTCGGACTCCATCGGTGACCCCGATATTGGAGGCGGTGGTGATCGGTCGTGGTCTCTTCGGTCCACTTCTGGCCATCATCGTCCCAAACTTCCTTTGGTACTCGATTTCTATGAAATGAGAGCTATGCATAGAAGAAAACTGTTTCAAAAAAGGACGTAAAACGAAGAAGAAAACGAGATGTGAAGTTACGATAAAATTACGGCGACGGCGAGGTCGCTACGGTCACTCAACGGCGACTGAGCCACCTTCACTGAGTTCCTAAACTCCCATTTCCTTGCCTTGACGTACCTCTTCGACTCTCCTTAACCTCGGAAGAAAGCTCCTCGAGCTTGGATGGTTGTCAATGGCGACGGGAAAAAAAAGGAAATGAAGTAAAGGAAAGAGAAAAAGAGGAGGGGGGGGGGAATGGTTCTGTGCGAATGGGGGAGGGAGGAAGAGTTGCCGACTCCCCCATAAGATTTATAGAGTTTTTTTTTTTCTTTTCTTTTTTTTATTATAATATATTAATATAATAATATTATATTATTATTAAATGCTTAAAACTCGAAAATTCTTAACTTCTACATACGATCTCCTTTTTGAACAAACTTCATGTCAATATTTTTCATTTTAAAAACTCAACACAATGAATATAATATTGCTATACTTTCAATCATGCATGAAAAAGCTCGTTTTTTGAATGAAATACCTTGACTTTAAAAATACGTTAGGACTACATTCGAACTCCTTTTTGGGCAAACTCAGTGCCAATATTTTTCTTTTGAAAAACTCTACGCAAGGATTATAATATGTATATTCTTTCGACTTATGCATGAAAATCTCATTTTTAAATAAATCTTTAAAAAGCTTTCCCGGTCTGCCAAATTAACATGGTATGTCCTCACGGGTTCTAGGTTTTTCCTAAAATTCTTATGTCATCATACCTAGGACCCTTAATAGTTAGAACACTTTAAAAGTATAATTAGAAATTAGTGGGATATTACACCCCCTACTCTCCCAAAGGATCCTAAACATGGGGAGGCTTACATATGGTACATGGATGTGCTGAATCATGGAGCTCAAGAGTTTCTCCAAGTGGATCCGGCTGCTTCTGAGACCAATCCGGTCAAGGGGTCTGTCCTCTATCCCGTGCTCCCCTGGCCCTCAAACCGGGTTAACAAATTATTCCGAATTCTACACTCGGTATAATTATATTAATTGTACCTTATTATGTGTTTCTAATTTGCGTTTCTGATATTTTCTTACTAATTTCTCCTGCGTACAGGTTGAAGGTAAAGGAAATGTTACAATATAATGCTTCTTGGCTTAACTCAGCTAACATCTTACTTATATTTATCTTACTATATCAGGAGGCATGTGGATCCCATTTACCTGAACACCGCCCATCCACTTCAAAGGGAACCTCTGCAACAATGCCAAAGCCCACGGATGGGACCCAACGAAGTACCCCGGGATATGAGAAGAGTAGGTTCTAAATCTCTACACCCCAATCTCCTTAACCCTTCTACACTTTATGCGGGTCAGCTACGTGTTGTGTTGTGTGAAATGATATACACAATTTAAAATGCGCAGGTGCACGCAATCAACAAGTAATATAAGGAATTATTCCAGATTCGTATCCACATGGAATGCAAATCAGTACTTGCACACGTTCAACTAAAAAAAAATAATACAACGGGAATTAATATCAATACTTTGGATTTATCTAAACTAGAATTCAAGAAGAAATTAACTCTAAAACAAGACTATAAGATGCTAAAATTAAAACACTAAATTATGCCAACTTAAGATTTATAAAACTGAAATTAGAAGCACGAAAAGATCAGACAACAAACGGGTTAACAACAAACTCGGGTTCAGAAATCTTCTTGCTTAATTCACAGTTGAGCAAATAATGCTGCAACAATTCTTCAGCATTCAGTTACAGTAGCGTAAATCATACATTTGGCATATGAATTTTCCAAAGCATATGCACTATATTAAATTAACCAAACTAATATATTCCTATACCAAGCCTAGCTAATAAACTATGCTAAACTATGCAGAGTACGTCACCATTTACTGAGGCTACACAAGTTAACACATATTCTTATGTTATCAATACAAGTTCTCATTCAATATTTTTCCACCATTAGCAAATCTTTCCAGAATTTATTAATGACTAAACACCTATCAAATGCTGGCCAAACATAAATGGAAGATTGAACAAGAGCTATTGAATGAAAAGAACAAAAATGCTTCAGAAATACAGAGCACAAATATTATATATAAAAGCAAGATTCATTCCAAACCCAAGTCTTACAAAATTAGCTCATTCTGAAAATAAAAACTGAAATTGAAAAGATGTTGTTCAACATATCAAGCATTCTAATACAGATTTGAGAGATGGAACAAAGAGAAACAAATGTGTAGAGTTTGATCTTCCAATCCCACTCTAAACTGCAACACGTGCTCTCTTCTTCTCCCCAGCTTCGAGCTGTTGTCGTAACTCACAGCTTCCATTCTGTTTTCGTTCTCTCTTTTCGTTGTGTCTCACCCCCTGTATCTCCCAGCTACCTTGCTTGTATATTGCGGCTGATACCTCCCCTTTTTGCACTCCTAGGTTTCCAAATATAGCCTACAAAAGGACCATACTACCCTCCAGCCTTTGACTAGTATTCAGCTCACTCATTTATCTTTTATCTTGGGGACCACTTCCTCTCTCCTTGTTTTCAACGTCCAGTCACCAACATTAATGCAGAAATTTTCTCCTCTACTGTATAAAAATAAAAGAGAGTAATAATGCCTCTTCTCCAAACAAAAAAACAAAACAAAACAAAATAAAATAACACTTAAATAAATAAAATAATAACAAGATACATCACAAAGGGAGGAAATAAGAAATAAAAGGAACCAAACTTAAGACATTACTCATCCTCGAGTAATTCTTAAACAAAACAAAAAAAACAAGACACAAGACACAACACACACACAAGACACATGATCAACAAACAAAACAAAATGGCTCGGCAAAATCATAATCAATGCACCAAGACAGAAGTAAAAGTTCTCAGACCAATCAAAATAATTGAGATTGCGTGACCTTAAATTTCATAATTCAAACTTGAGCAAAAGATCTCTTTCCATAATCAAGCCATAGTTCAATCAAATCTTTCAAACAACGCATAGTTCTTTCCAAGTTAGTCAAATCATCTTCAAGAGAGGAACATTTCAAAGGTCATGAATCAAGACTCAAAGCATTCCCCATCAACTCATGTAACAAAGCATTAGAGTTCAGATCGAAACGTCTTATTATGCTTGTAATGTGAGGATTAGGCTAAGGTAAGGAAAATATGGATATTAGTAGCTCAAAACACCTTGAATGCCTTAACTTAAAACCACACTCAAACCCAAACCTTTTTTTCTGAATCTAACCCTTATTTCTCCGACAAATACAAAGCAATGATGTGTCCCATTTTTCAGAACTGATACTTTGAGATTTTCAGGGTTGTATATTTGTTTTCTTCTTTTTTTTTATTTGAATCTGCCCTATTTTTTTTATTGCTGCCGAATTGCAGTAGCATTTTGAGCAGAACATGTTTTTTTTTTATACTTCTGGAACAATCAGCTTAACATAACAAAATATGGAGATACAAATCTCCCCCACCCCCAAACTTAGAAGTAAACATTGTCCCCAATGTTTGAAAAATATCCCCCAAAAGATATCACACATAACACCACCAGTATTCTCCCTCAAAACATCTCACAAAAGAGAATCAACCCAATAAGGCATTCAAAGGTGGGGTTACAAGGATATTATCATGAAAAGGCTCATATAGAATTGGGTATTTCAAAACAAAAGGCTAATAAAGCTCAACGGGGTTACTAGGGGAAATTAACATATAAGGATAGGCTTGAAAGGCTCAAACGAGTCAAAGAATGCCTAAATCATTTCCAAACTCCAAAGCAATGTACAATTCATATCCAAGAAATAGCAAATCATCCCAAAACAAGAATTTCAAAGCATTCAATCAAGAAGGACTCGACTTAACTAAGTGAAACTATGCATTTTTTAAACTATCCTTCATAAACTAAAGCAAGAGTGCATCAAAAGATTCTAAAATCAACTAATAAAAAGAAATTCAGAATCATGCAGTCCATTCAAAGTAACAAAAAGAAGAAATCATCAGTGAACCCCTCCGTCTAAACATGAAATCAACTTTGCCAAGCCAACTTACAATCATCAACAAAAAAATGAAAAATAAACACAAAAAGACTAACAAATGTAAAGAGAACAGAGGCAAACAAGCTAAAAACAAGTAAAAGAGAAGAGAACAAAACAAACTCCCTTAAAACTCATTAGATCGGAGGAGGTTGAAACATCCTAGTTGAAAGTTTGCCAAGGCTGTGAAAGGCGCTCAGGGGCAGGAATTGATGAACTACGGGCAAAATGATCGAAGTGGAGGGAAAGGCGCTCCTGAATTTCACCCATCTGCTCGGAAATCTTGTGAACCTTGCGCTGTAGTACTCCAATTATATCCCGAAGAGATTGCAGAGAAGTAGTGTGTAGTGCAGGGGCGGCAGGCTGATCGGGAGTGGCGTCAGGGCTGCTGTACTTACGGTGTAAATACTTGAAATTGATCACCCCTCTTTCAAGCAACTTCTCCTCCTCCGAGTCGACATGTACGTCAGCCTATAAACACATCTGAGTGATTAATGAAGGGAAAAATAATTTCCAAGACTTCTTGCGCGCGCAAGTTGCAATCTCCACCACCAAGATACACCCCACATTGACCGTACGCCCAGTAAGATTGCAGAAAACAAGGAAAACTCTATCATATAAGACTATCGTATCATGCGTGGTGGGAAGCAGATGACTCTTTATGAAGTAAAGCCAGAACCGGGCAGCTGGGGTGAGTAGATGTGCACTTATGAACCGGGCGCCTGTACTAGAGACATCCCATGCAGCACCATCAATACCGTACGCATCCAGCACCATCGTATTAATCGGTGCACTTAAGAGTGAGAAAAAATCGTCTGAATTGGGGGCAAGAAGGCTGTACACATCATGAACTGCCTGTCGTGTGATTGAAACCACTGTACCGCGGACCTGAGCAAAAGAATGTCCGTCATCTCCTTCTTCCTCAAAATTGGCATAAAAATCCCGAACTAAAGCAATGATGGGGGGTTCCTGGGGTGCTCAAAAATCTGACCACAACCGCTCCTCAATGGGCCGGCGAATGAAATCTAAAAGCTGGTCCAAATCACTCCAAATGAATCCCTTCTCCAAAAGTAACTGCTTCTTCATGATCTGCTCAAATCTTTCCCGAGCCAATGGAGTCACATATTTTTTAATTTGGTCGATTGGCATCGAAGGTCTCTTCTAATCACTTGGTCCTGCTTTCTTAGATGACTTTGCTTGCTTTGGTTTCTTTCGACTCTTTGGTGGTACAGGGGCTGCTTGTTTTGAAGATTTCGCTGTTTCTTTTCCTTCCTTAGAGGGCTTGGGTTCGCGTGCTTTCTTGCCACTCTTGTGGGCTAGGGGAAGTGCAGTCTGCTCGGGCTGCATCTGCTCTTTTCCCCGGGTTGATTTCCTTTTCTTCACAGTTTCGGGAGAAGGAGAGCTGGACTCCGGCGGGGGTTGTGCAGAAGGTTCTTCCTTAGGTTGTACTGGTTGTTTTCCCCTCGTGGACCTCCTTGGCTTGACAATAGCCGGAGGTGGGTTCGGTGTAGGGGCAGATGGCTGTGCGGGCTACTTAACGGTAGCTGCCTTGTCTGATGATCTCTTGGATTGAACTTCAGGAAGCTCGGGATCACTGTCTAGATCCCGAATACTCGAGGACTTAGTGCTTTCAGAGGGTGATGAGGGTAGAATGAGCTCATTCCGAGGTGTCTTGATGCATGGAGTTTTGTAGCTCACCATTTGAGGAAACCTGGAAAAAAAAATGACATTGTAACTTACAGGAGATGCACAGACAACTCCTATAATGTAAAACGCCAAAAACACAAACTCCTCATATCACTTCTAAATAAATCCACCCCCAAAACATATATCTTACGAACTAAAAGCCAAACGCAAACACTACATTAAATACAACCAATAAACATGACAAGGCACTTCAATTACAGAATGAACACCTCGAATGCAGTCACCTCACCAACACTACATAGTCACAACGAGCCCTTCAACATGCAGTAAATGTGAAAAATGCAATCTAATAGATTAAATCAGTCTGAACAAAAATCATACTCAACTCAGATTTCTTAGCAAACAACCAATGCAATCAAGTTTAGATATCAGCCTAACCCACCACTGTAAAATATATCCACATGCACAAAACTACGGTAGGAACATTATTCAATTAGAACAACCAACCAACCTCCCAACAATCATAAAAAATCCCTCATGACAGATTCTATACTAGGAGAGGAAATAAAAGAAAGTAGAGCTCAAGGAAGAGAGAGAAGGTTCATACCTGGGTGGCGTTCTAAACAACAAAAATAGCAAACACACGATCGAGGGTTACAAAACCCGTCAGCAATGGTTCACTAACAATGAAGATGAGAACTTTCTTTAAAATCAATAGAAAATAACAACAGGCGAGGGAAACTTGAGAACAAGGGCTGGATTTTTAGGAAATCGATGTGCAGACGAAGGGATACAATCGCGGTAATTGGATTTGGAAAATTGGGGGCAATCGTGTATGTTAGGGTTTGGAATTGGGGAAACACAGAATAAAAGAAAGAGAGGGAAATGTAATCAAATTGAAAATCTGTTTTTCTCTTTTATTAATATAATATTTTATTTTATAAACACTAATCCATGTAAGAGAAAACGCGTTTTACATCCCAACACTTCTTTTCTTAAGAAAACGTGAAACAATAAAACGGGCTCTGGATAATTGAGAAATTAAGCGCGAAAGTCAAAGGTGTTTGACTTATCTAGATTCCAACACTTAGAAAAATTACAAGAAAAAAAAAATACTACCTCAGTATTTGCTGAAGCAATTTCACAGCAAACATATAACAGAAGATGATTTACCCCAGATTGTGCATTTCAGTAATCTGCAATCACCGTATTTTAACACATAGATAAAACTTCCACACCCCCAAAACTTGATCACAACTCTCCATGTGTTTCCAATCTCAACTATCTGCAATCAGCAAGAAGAACAACCAAACAAAACAGAAAATAAGAACGCAAGAAACAAGCAATAAAAGAAAATGGAATATGTACAAATGAAAGAGTTGAAATCGGGTCGTCACTAAAATTTTATGTCAACTCAAGACAACACGAATACCATAGGCTCAAGCTTCATTTAGGTCGGTGGTAGTCTTCTCACGAAAGACTTCTCCACCCCAATAGTGCTTCACTCTTTCGCCATTAACTTTGAACTCATGACCCGAAGTTTCATCCCTTAAGTCCACAGCTCCATGTGGATGTACCTTGGTGATTAAGAATGGACCAGACCACCTCGATTTGACCTTACCTGGGAACAACTTCAATCGAGAGTTAAATAACAACACTTTCTGGCCTTCCTCCAAAGTGCGAGGCTTAATTCTCTTGTCATGCCACCTCTTCGTCTTTTCCTTGTAAATCTTAGCATTTTCATAAGCGAACATCCTCATCTCCTCAAGCTCATCGAGCTGTAATAAATGAGCTGCTCTAGCAGCTTTATGCTCCAAATTCAACTTCTTCACAGCCCAAAGAGCACGATGCTCAAGCTCTAAAGGTAGATGGCATGCCATCCCAAAAACCAACCGATACGGAGACATTCCCAAGGGTGTTTTAAAAGTTGTCCGTTAAGCCCACAAAGCATCTTCCAACCTCAGTGTCCAATCCTTTCGATTCGGATTCACAACCTTTTCAAGAATGCTTTTAATCTCCCTATTAGAAAGTTCTGCTTTTCCATTCGTTTGTGGATGGTAGGCGGTTGCAATTCTATGCTTCACATTATACTTCGCCAACAAATTAGAGAGTACCTTGTTCACAAAATGGGTCCCTTCATCATTGATAAGCGCCCTCGGAGTGCCAAAATGAGTGAAAATATGTCTATGCAAGAACTTCATCACAACCTTTGAGTCATTGGTGGAGCTAGTAATTGCCTCCACCCATTTGGAGACATAATCGACCGCCCCTAAGATATAGAGATTACCATACGACGACGGGAATAGCCCCATGAAGTCTATGCCCCACACATCAAACAATTCAACTTCCAAAATACCACTCAAAGGCATCTCATTACGGGCTGAAATGTTACGAACCCTTTGGCATCGATCACAACGTTTAGAAAAATCGTGAGAATTCTTGAAAATAGAAGGCCAAAAATAAACGGATTGGAGAACCTTTGCAACGGTACGCTATCCTCCAAAATGTCCACCATATGGGGCGGAATGGCATTGCTCCAATATGTAAGGTACTTCCTCTTCCGGAACACAACGCCTAAAAATGCTATTGGCACATTGTTTGTAAAGAAATGGATCATCCCAGTAGTATGATCTAGCATCATGGAAGAACTTCTTCAATTGCTGGCTGCTCAAATCAGGTGGTTTCAATCCACTAACCAAGAAGTTAACGAAGTCGGCAAACCATGGAAGATTAACATGTTTCAACACTAGCAATTGCTCGTCAGGGAATGTCTCACAAATAGGCTCTTCATAATGGCCTTCATGCTCATTTTCCAATCGACAAAAGGTGGTCAGCAATCTGATTTTCAGACCCTTTTCTATCCCGAATCTCTAGGTCGAACTCTTGGAAGATTAAAATCCATCGGATAAGCCTCAGTTTAGCATCCTTCTTCGAGATAAGATACTTCATTGCCGAATGATCCGTGTACACCACCACCTTTGTCCCCACCAGGTAAGCTCTGAATTTATCAAATCCAAAAATAATAGCAAGGAGCTCCTTGTCAGACGTCGTGTAATTCAACTGGGCATCCGTCAATGATTTGCTAGCATAATACATAGAGTGAAAAATCTTGTCCTTCCTCTGCCCAAGAACTGCCCCGACTGCAAAATCACTTACATCACAAATCAATTCAAAAGGTCGAGACCAATCTGGAGCAATGATAACAGGAGCCGACACAAGAGCTTTCTTTAAAATCTGAAATGCTTCCAAACATTGTTTCGTTAATTCAAACTTCATGTTTTCTTCCAGCAAAATACACAGCGGTTTGGATATCTTTGAGAAATCCTTAATGAATCTTCTATAGAATCCGGCATGACCGAGGAATCTTCTGACTCCCTTCACTGAAGTGGGTGGTGGCATTTTGTCAAGATGAGAAGGATGAACTTATTCCCGCAAGTTGTGACTGGATGAACTTATTCCACCTTCCCGCAAGCTGTGACTGGATGAACTTATTCCACCCTCCATTCTTCGGGACACACTGCATTGGACTTATTTCTACGGACTTCTCCACCATGTCCGAAAATATAGCCATCAAGCACCGCTGAAAGTAGTGGGTGCATTACATAACCCGAATGACATCTTTCGGCAAGCAAAAGTTCCATATTGGCAGGTAAATGTGGTTTTGTGTTGATCCTCCGATGCTATTGTGATTTGATGATAACCAGAATACCCGTCCAAGAAACAAAAGAATTCCTTCCCCGCCAATCTGTCTAATATCTGATCCACAAATGGCAAAAGAAAATGATCCTTCCTTGTAACTTTGTTTAGCTTGCGATAATCCACACAAACTCTCCATCTTCTGACTCCCTTTTCCAAGGAATCTTCTGAATCCCTTCAGATAAGTTCATCCTTCTCATTCACTGAAGTTGGTGGTGGCTTCCATCCATCTGACGTGAGCTTCATCATTCCCCACTAAATCATCAAGATCTTCAAGGGAAAAGTCATTAAAACAACTCCAGAAGTAGCATCATGTAGACTATCCCCCACTAAGGCCTCAATAGTGTGTATTGAAGAGCATTATTCTATTTCGTCGGGATATCTCATGGAATTGAAGAGATTAAATGTAACATGCTCATCATTTACTCGCATTATGAGTTCACCCTTTTGGACATCTATTAGGGTACATCCCGTAGCCAGAAATTGTCTTCCCAAGATGATTGGCACATTGATGTCCACCTCATAATCAAGAATAATGAAATCCGTCGGAAATATAAATTGGTCAACTTGTACCAAAACATCTTTAATCTTCCTTTCCGGATGGGCCATAGAACGATCCGCCAACTGTAGGGTAACTGTGGTCGGTCTTGCCTCTCCGATACCCAACTTGTTAAAAATGAAAAGTGGCATAAGGTTAATGCTTGCTCCCAAATCACATAAAGCTCTTCCAACATCTCGGTCTCCAATAGAACACGGTATTGTAAAACTCCCTGGATCCTTCAACTTAGGTGGGATTTTACTCTTGAAGATTGCGTTGCTACCTTCTGTCAAAGCCACTGTCTAAAACTCGCCAAGCCTCCTCTTCTTTGTTAAAATATCCTTCAAAAATTTCACGTAGCTTGGCATCTGTTCCAAAGCCTCCACCAATGGTATATTAATGTGAAACTGCTTTAAAACATCCAAGAATCTCCGAAACTGATGATCTTGCTTCTGTTTATCGAAGCACTGAGGAAACGGTGGCGAAAGCTTTACTTTCCCCCGTTCTGTTCCTTTTTGCTGCTGTAATGCTGTAGCATCTGGAAACAGAACATGTTTTTCAGTTTTTTCATCACTTGTCAACTCAACACTTCTTTGGATTGAAGTGGGTTCGTATTGCTTTTGTGGCGTTTCATCATTATCCTTCAGCTCTTTTCCACTCCTTAACGTCACCGCCTTCCACTGCTCCTTACCATTCCTTGGATTCACTGTGTCTCTAGGCAAAGTGACGTAAGGTCTATTTTTCAACTCATTAACTAGTTGCCCCATTTGCACTTCCAAATTCTGAATCGAAGCTGCTTGGTTCTGTATTACAACATCCGTCTTTCCCATAAACTCCTTCATCATGAGCTCTAAAGAATTTGGTTTAGGAGCTTGCACCACCGGTTGTTGTTGTTGATGGTACCCTTGTTGAAAATTTTACTTCGGTTGCTCTTGACTCCCACTCGAACCTCCATCTTGATTTGTCCAAGAGAAGTTAAGATGATTTCTCCGCCCCGGATTGTAGGAGTTGGAGTAGGGGTTGTTTGACTAAAATTTTGGTTTCCCACATAACAAACCGAAGCGGGATTAAACGGACAACTCTCAAATGAATATCCTTCCCCACAGTAAACACAAGCTAACTCTGCAACGGCCTGCACTGCTGGTGTGGATACGGGCTGACTTCCCCCGGCTATCAAGTTCTTCAACATATTTCATAGAATCCATTTTTGTCGTTAATGCGGTAAATGTATCCACATTATGTATTCCGGCCACCTTTCTTCCCATAGGAGCTCTAGAATTAGACCATTGATAGTTGTTGGTAGCTATCCTCTCCAAGATCTCATATGCCTCATCATAAGACTTTGACAAGATTGCTCCATTTGCCAAAGCATCAAGAACCATACATGTCGGGCCATTCAATCCATTGTAGAACGTTTCCATTTGTATGCAATGAGGTATCCCATGATGTGGACACTTCCTCAAAAGATCTTTAAATCTTTCTCAAGCTTCATTCACTGATTCATCATCAAGTTACTGAAAAGAAATAATTTCGGTTCTGAATTGGCATATTTCATTGAACATCGGGGCTGCATAGTCTCTAATAGCCCGCTTTCGGTCATCCACCATGGCGATAGCATTGTCCTGGTTTGCTCCTCCTTCATCCCCATTATTCCCATTATTTCCAAGCACCAAACGCTCTTGATTTCCAGGGGCTGCTGCCATGTTTTCTTTCTCTTTTTGTTGTCTTCTCAATCTCCGAAATGTTTGTTCAATCTCCGGATCAAATGGTATCAACTTCAATCATTCTCCTTCGCTCATAAACTAGTTGGTACCTAAAATAGCCACGAAGAACAGAACGGATTCAGAACTCAAAACTAAAAATAAAAATAAACTAAACTATAGCTAAACATGCACTAGAAAAAAAATTTATTCCCCGGCAACGACGCCAAAAACTTGTTGTGTGAAAAGATATACACAATTTAAAATGCGCAAGTGCACACAATCAACAAGTAATATAAGGATTTATTGCAGATTCGTATCCACAAGGAATGCCAATCAGTACTTGCACACGTTCAACTAAAAAAAAATAAAACGACGGAAATTAAAATCAATACTTTGGATTTATCTAGACTAGAATTCAAGAAGAAATTAACTCTAAAACAAGACTATAGGATGCTAAAATTAAACCACTAAATTATGCAAACTTAAGATTTATAAAACTGAAATTAGAAGCACGAAAAGATCAGACAACAAACGGGTTAACAACAAACTCAGGTTCAGAAATCCTCTTGCTTAATTCAAAGTCGAGCAAATAATGTTGTAACAATTCTTCAGTATTCAGTTAAAGTAGCGTAAATCATACATTTGGCATATGAATTTTCCAAAGCATATGCACTATATTAAATTAACTAAACTAATATATTCATATACCAAGCCTAGCTAATAAAATATGCAGAGTACATCACCATTTACTGAGGCTACACAAGTTAACACATATTCCTATGTTATAAACACAAGTGCTCATTCAATATTTTTCCACCATTAGCAAACCTTTCCAGAATTTATTAATGACTAAACACCTACCAAATGCTGGCCAAACATAAAATGGGAGATTGAACAAGAGCTATTGAATGAAAAGAACACAAATGCTTCATAAATACAGAGCACAAATATTATATATAAAAGCAAGATTCATTCCAAACCCAAGTCTTACAAAATTAGCTCATTCTGAAAATAAAAACTGAAAGTGAAAAGATGTTGTTCAACATATCAAACATTCTAATACAGATTTGAGAGATGGAACAAGGAGAAACAAATGTGTAGATGTTGATCTTCCAATCTGTTGGGAACCCTGAAGTATTTTGTTTTGGTTTTGATGATGATCTCTCGAAACACACTTAGATTTTACAGTCTTGATTGGTGGTAAACTGTTCTACATGTTAACAGATCAATAAGTATAAAGTGAAATCTGATAGAGAACAAATTAGGAGATGACTTAACGTGTAAAGGAATTATTCCTATAGAAGTCATTTCCATAGTCTAGGTTGAAGACCAAGACATTTCTATCAAGAGAAGAAATCGATCTGCCAAGACAGTCAGCGACCAGATCACCGACCAGGTCACCAACCAGATCGATGATCACAGCGAGGCACCAGATCGATAGAGTCATCAAACCACCAGATGACATCACTATACACATCATACCTACTTGCCACGTGATTTTGGAAGTCTACACAGCAAGATACAGAAGAAGAATCCATGATTGACACAAAGAAGGAAAGTAATCGTTATCGATCTGCTTTCCATACTTAGAGGATTCGGTCAATGCTTCTACAAGGCAAGAGCAGATATGATGAACATCATTGATTGGCAATCTAAAATCATCTCACACCAATCAACAAACGTCTAGAATTTTCAAATTCAAAGCCAATATATATTTGGAGTTCAAAGTCTGGAGAGAATACGTGCTACATCGATAAAAACATTCTCAAGCAATCAATCTCTACGTCAGACTAAAGCTTCAAACTGTTTGTGATTCTAAATCACACCAACCCAACCTCGATTCAAGTCTGTCTTATCGAGAGAAAGGAGATCACCCTGCTAGCTAGTAGTTTTCTAGTGGTAACGTAGAGGTAACCTATTTTAAAGGGACTCGACCCTTATTAGTGCATTAGTATCCTTCTAGTTTTGATTGATACTTGTGGCTTGTTCTCCACGAGTATAAAGAAGAAGTGTATCCTAGTAGTGGATAATCTGATCTAGTTTGATCAGACAGTGGATGTAAGGATTTCCCGAACCACGTTAAACAACTGTGTCATTTACTTTTCTGCATATTTATATTCTCTTCTTTATTTATTCTAACCCTTACACTATCATTTAAACTGCATCTCAATCAACCTGCTTTAACGATCTGGATTCTAATTAAGGTTTTCAATATAAGAGCACCAACTAAGTCCACCATATTTCCGCACACACAATACTTTGAAAGTAATAAGATCACTCTTATTATTATCTTAGTATTTACACTAGAGAGCAACCTGTTTGGATTGATCTGCTATCGATCTGTCCATCGATCTGGTCAGTCATCTGCCGAGCAATTTCTTCTTTAAGAATAGCTTGAACTCTCTGATAATTAGCCAAGTAAACTGAAAAGTTAGTATTTGGTGTATTCCCCCACCCCCCCCCATACACCAAACCTTGCTCTTTCGGAACCAACAAGTGGTATCAGAGCAGTGGTTCATAAGACCATTGTATCTGTTTCAC
The DNA here is from genome assembly GCA_026898415.1 of Leonotis leonurus. NCBI lineage: Eukaryota > Viridiplantae > Streptophyta > Magnoliopsida > Lamiales > Lamiaceae > Leonotis > Leonotis leonurus. Next base: position 41,310 of record JAPKLX010000726.1, read on the forward strand.
AGGGTTAATACCTGCGTGGTCAACTTGAATAGATATAGGAAAACCTACTTTCATTCACGTGCATACTATCTGCAATGGAATCTTCTGTTGTTAGGGCTTGTGAAGAATTCTCCATCCAAGGATATAGAGAATGGAGTTTCAGAATCAAGATAGCAGTCAAAGCCCATCACTGTCTGATGTGGAAAGTAATAGAAGAAGGTCCACTACAGATCACTGAAGAAAGGACAGTAACTACTTCAACTGGAGTAACTACACAAATAGTTCCTAAAGATCCAAGAAAACACACGTCAGAGGAACGTCGTGAAGCCAATCTGGATGATTTTGCAAAGGGAATCATATCTAGCAAAGTCAAAGGCGTACATCTGGCCAAAATCCAATATCTGGATACTACCAAAGAGATGTGGGAAGCCTTAAGAGACTTTTGTCTAGGATCTGAAGTCATGATAGAAAACAAGCTGTCACTTGCCTGCAACAAATACGATGAATTCAAAATGAAACCAGGCGAGACCATCAAACAAATGAAAATAAGATTCACTGGAATCTTACTTGAGATATCAGCGTTCAAAAAGAACAAATATACTCAAAGAGAGAAAAACATGAAAATACTCAGAGCACTTCCACCTAGCTGGGAGATATATGCTGCAATGCAACCACTTCGTGCTGACTTCAATGAACTCTCTACAGAAGCTCTATTTGATCATCTTGAAGGCCATGAATGTGACATTCAAAGAATTCGTGGACCAGATCATCTGTCCAAAAAGGCAGAAAGCGGTTCAAAGAAGGACAAAGAAGTAGCCTTCAAAGCGAAGAGCAAAACAGATGAACCTTCTGAATCTACTACACCAGATGAAGAGAAGGGCTATGACAAACTGTTAAAAGAGTTTGCAATGATTGCTAAACATATGGACAAGATGGAGGTAAGATCGAAGAAATTCATACGTTTTTACAAAGATAATAAAAACTAATTCTACAAGAAACGCGACAATGATCGATCTGATAGCAAGGATGAGTCTAAACAACAGACAGGTAAAATATCTAAATCAACAGATTATACCTGCTTTGGTTGTGGCAGAACAGGTAATTTCAAGACAGATTGTCATAATCTGTCCAAAAGCCAAAGAGAAGAGTTAAGAGCAAAAAGAGATCGAAAACTCAAATATGAGCGCAAGGCCATGCTAGCTGAAGAAGAATCAAGCAGCTCAAGCCATTTCTTAGATAACACATCAGAGAAGGATGAAGCATTCTATGCAAATGAAGAAGAAAGCTGGGATGAATGCTATATGGGACTAGACAACGGTCTGGATGAAGTCGGGGTAAATTCTTGCAATACCAACTCTTTAGAGAAGTTCAATCGGAATACTCATGGGAAGAAGTTAATGAGATGTTCAAGAGCTATTCGAGCATCAAGAGACTGTTTAGAGAAATTGTGGAAGAAAACGATAGGCTGAAGAAATCTGAACAGATATTGAGCACAGCAAATACCCAATTTGTTGCTAAAGTAACTGATCTGGAAGAACATATCAAGGGAAAAGATAGAGAGATTCACTAACTAAATTCAAAGGTTAAAGATCTCATTACAAGGAAAGGCAAAGAAATGATCTACAAAAGTGATGAACGTGCTAAATTGCTAGTTAATCTGCGACAAAAAGGCACATCTGGATTAGGATATCCAGGTCACTCAGAAAAACCTTCGGGAACTACAAGATTTGTACCTGAGAGAAAGCAAATAGCAGATCAAGTAATAGATCTGAAGAACAAGAAAGGTCATCCACAGAAGATGATGATAAAAGAAACAGGATACAGACAATACTACCAAACAAAGGGTTAACCAGCTCATTACACAGAAATAGATTATGTACATAAAAAGAATATCAACAGGACATTACCCAACAAAAATGTCAACAGGACAAAGAATGTCAACAGGACATTACCTATTAAGAAGAGATTGAAGAATGATGGAATAGAAAGATACCATCCATCTGAATTTCATTCCCTATCTAGAGTTGATAATAATGGAAACATTATTACTTGTTATATATCTGTTTCTCACACAAAAATGTTATGGGTTCCAAAGGGAACATTTACTAATAACCAAGCACCCAAACGTTGAAGGGTAGCTAAGTTTAACTAATTGCAGGACCAGAAGACTACAAGAAGAAACAAGATGGCAAGAGGAACAATCTGGATAATTGATAGTGGATGTTCGAAGCACATGACATGTAACAAGAACTTACTATCAGATTACATTGAAAAGCCAGAACCACAGGTCACCTTTGGATGCAACTCAAAAGGATACACCAGAGGATGAAAATGTAAAGGTTGGCAAGACTACCATCTCAAATGTATCATATGTTGAGGGTCTTAGCCACAATCTGTTTTCGGTTAGTCAATTCTGTGAAAATGGTAATCAGATCATCTTTGATACTAACAATTTCTTTGTGAAGAACAAGGAAGGAGATGAGATACTCCTTACCGGAAAATTGCAGGACAAGTTATATATTGTCCAGTGGACAAACCAGATCGAGACCTGCTTAGTTACTAAAACTGTATCAGAAACAAGCTAGTTATGGCACAAGAGATTGAGTCATCTAAATTTCAAGTCAATCAACAAGATTGCAAAAGAGAAATTGGTGAAAGGTCTACCAGATCAAGTATATGATAAGGATCGTATATGTAATGCTTGTCAAGCTGGAAAGCAGACCAGATCATCCTTTACAAGCAAAACAACTCAGTCAACATCAAGAATACTGGAGCTTTTGCATCTGGATCTATTTGGACCAGTAAAACCACTAAGTGTAAATGGAAAAAAATACACCTTAGTAATCATAGATGACTATTCAAGATTCACTTGGGTCATCTTTCTGTTAAAGAAGAAAGAGACACTAGCCAAACTACCCGATTTTCTACACAAGATCACCAAACAGAAGGAGGTGAATATAACTACTATCAGAACAGATCGAGGAACAGAATTTCTCAACCAAAAGCTTGAAGCGTACTGCAATAAGATGGGGATCACTCATCAAACTTCAGCTGCTAGAACACCTCAACAGAATGGAGTTGTTGAAAGGTGAAACAGATCACTAAAAGAAACAGATCACCAACTGAAAGCAATGAAACAGTCATTGTAGATGATGATCAACCTGAAAATTTAAATCCAGAAGTAGGAGCAGATGAGAATCCATTCCAAGCTTCATCAACAGCACACCCTGAATTTGAAGAACCCACAGATCAACCTGATCCTGAGATATCTGATGAAGAGATGACCAGGAGAAGGAGATCGATACAAGATCATCCACCAGAGCAGATTGTTGGAAACCCATCAGATCGTGTGAAGAACAGAAGAATGCATGGAGAAAGTGCCTTGTTGAGCTGCTATCTATCTCGCATCGAACCATCTGATGTTCATGAAGCATTACAAGATGCAGATTGGATAACAGCAATACAAGAAGAACTTAATAAGTTCAAAAGAAATGAGGTTTGGTATCTCATGGATAAACCCAAACACCAAGGAGTAATAGGTGTAAAATGGGTGTTAAAAAATAAACGAGATGAGAATGGTGAATTAGTCAAAAACAAAGCCAGATTGGTAGCTAAAGGCTATAATCAACAAGAAGGCATTGATTTTGATGAAACATTTGCACCCGTAGCCAGACTAGAAGCAATAAGGTAGTTCTTTGCATATGCTGCACACAAAAGGTTCAAGGTATACCAGATGGATGTCAAAAGTGCCTTTCTAAATGGTATCCTTGAAGAAGAAGTATATTTGGAACAAGCTCCTAGAGCTTGGTATGAGACATTGTCAACATTTCTACTAGAATATGGATTCAGAAAAGGATCGGTTGATAAGACTTTGTTAATCATCAAAGTAAAAGAGAATATCCTTTTAGTACAGATATATGTAGATGATATCATATTTGGATACCAATCTACTTATTTATGTGATAAATTTGCTGAACTTATGACAAATAAGTATCAAATGTCCATGATGGGCGAAATGAATTTCTTTCTAGGTTTGCAGGTCAAGCAGTTACCAGATGGCATCTTTATTAATCAAGCAAAGTATATTCAAGATCTGCTGACTAAGTATGGAGTCAAAGACAGTAAACCTGTTAAGATTCCAATGTAGACTAACGGGAAAATTGATCCTGACCCAGAGGGAAAACCAGCAAATATTACTCAATACAGAGGGATCATAGGATCACTACTCTATCTAACTGCCAGTCGACCTGATATTACATTTGCAGTAGGAGTATGCGCAAGATATCAAGCAAACCCAAAGAGTCTCACATGGAAGCAGCCAAGAAGATATTAAGATATCTTAAGGGAACAGCTCACATTGGACTATGGTATCTTTGAGAAGACAACTTTGAGCTAACTGGATATACAGACTCAGATTATGCCGGATGCAAGTTGGACAGAAAATCAACATCTGGTACATGTCAGTTTTTAGGTAATAAACTGATCTCTTGGTTCTCAAAGAAGCAGACATCTGTTGCCACATCAACCACAGAAGCTGAATATATGGCAGTTGGGAGTTGTTGTGCTCAAATATTCTGGTTAAAGAAACAACTCAAGGACTATGACATCGATGTCAAGGAGATACCCATTTTCTGTGATAGCTCAAGTGCTATAGCAATCACACAGAATCCTGCCTTGCATACCAGATGCAAACATGTTGATGTGAGACATCACTTCATAAGGGATCATGTTGAAAGAAAACATGTACAGATCGAGAAGATACACAATAAAATACAGAGAGCAGATATTCTTACTAAAGCATTACCAGAAGAAAGATTCAAGATGCTTTGTGGTAAATTAGGATTGTTAAATCTGGAAGAGAGGACCAGATTGACATAAGTACAGATTGATAGGTTACAAATCAAGTAAAATTCCAACAGGGAATTAGTACCAGATCATCAAAGTACAGATTGTTGAAGAACAGATCAATTGAGTTCCAACAGGGAATCAACAACAGATTCAACAGATCAATCTGGAGCAGATGACTAGTAGCCACGTGAAAATTAATTTTTAATATTTGCGTTACTTAGTCAAGGGGGAATGTCAACAAAATAAATCTAAATACGACGATTATATCAATTTTAATCATAGCCTATATGTCTAAATTCTGACATAATATACAAAATCTTTTATTTTTTGATGATTAGTACAGTGTTTGGGAACTGTGATCGTGAAGATTTTTTTACTAAATCAAAAAAAAGGAAGAAAATTGACGGCTAAAACTGACACGCGCCGTATTGCAACCCTAGGATCAAAGTGTGTGTATCAGACACAGAGTAGAGGCGGTAATAGACTATAAGTCTGTAACTCAGAAAAGCGGGAAAACTAAAAAGGGAAGAATAAATCTCATCCATTAAATTTTATCTCTTTTAAATCTACACCGTTTATTACTTATCTATATATATATGTTAAGGCTGTTTGACTATCACCTACACTCTTCTTCTTCTTCTTCGACATATTTTTTTGACTCTCTTATAACTCTCTCAACCCTTTTTCAAATCTTTTTTTTCAATGGCTCCCAAATCAATTCTGTTTATCAATCAAGTCAAATTTCTGAACCAATATATTCATCAAGACCAATATGCCGTTCTTGACAACTACAACTTCCATAAAGTAGACAAGGCTTTCGCCCTTGTTAAACGATGCAAGGGTTTCTCCTTTATAAGTTTTCTTTTAAATCGTTATTCATGTTTTAAATGTTCTGAATCACATTTTAACTGTCTTATGTGAACTGCCTTGTCTTGAAAAACAAGTTTTATCCATTAGCATGCATCTGTGAACACAATTTTTGATCTGTAGAACTTAATATTCTGTAACTGCTGTTATTTGCTGTTGAGCACTCATACTTCATTGATGGCAGAATGGTGTTCACCTATTTTTCAACTTTGTTGTAGGATTTCACAACATTATCACTACACACCCTCTCAAATTTTTGCCGAAGGAAGTGGCAACCTTCTTTCTCACATGGCAAGGAGAAAAGGGTGGGAACGAGGCCACCGTTCGTGTAAGCAAGGGCAATACTACAAGCAACACAATGTACAACGTGCTGAATATCATAAATGAGGTCTATAAACTAAAAGATGAAGGTCTCAGTCTTGGAGACATCACAGACGAACAGTTGCAAGAGGCAATAGAGATAGTGATGGTGGTGCCAATCAACTATACGAACAAGATGTTCAATCGGGGACTGCTTGCGCCCGAATTCAAAATCGTGTTCGAATTTGTTCAGAGAATTTTCATGAACCACAACGGTTCATACGACCAAGTAACTCCAGAGAAGTTCAAGTTCCTTGCTGCTGTAGTACTAAATCTGCCAATAAACTGGAGCAGGGTTCTCTTTGATTTGTTGGCAAAGGAGGCCAAAATGATTACATTTGTAAAGGGAGCAAGTCTAGGCATCGAAGTGAGAAGAACCTGAGGCATTCTACAAAGATCAGTTTCATGTTGGAGAAATTCTTCAAACAACACAACTGAGATCAAATAGTAGAGTTTAATGACAGATTGAGATTCCCCAAGGACCAACACCAGATAGAGATGTCCATGGGAATCACAGCGAACATGATAGCAAAAGTGACAGATCTAGTGCATGCCAATGCACTGATGGAGATGGGGAGCTCAAATCCAATCTGGATTCCCCTATCTGCCCCTGCAGAAAAATCTGTTAAATCAAGAGCCACCAAGGAGAAGCCAGTGGAGAGAACTCCTTCGAAAAGAGTCACAAGAAGAGCAAGCTCAATGGACACTGATGCTTCAACTGCAGCACAACAGCCCAAGCCAAAAAGGAGAAGACTACACAAGCTCGTTGAACCAGTGGAAGAGGTCCAGATTCAAGAAATAGTAATCTCAGATACACCTATCCCTCAGGAGGTTGAGGAAGACGATGATATTCTGATTGGAGGTCCACCAGAGGAAGTGGCTCCAATCTCTTCCTTCGATCCCAGTCAGGAAAATGACTTCTCACCTGCTCGCACAGCTAGTCCATCATCTGCTGAGCAGCTAGAGCAGATTGATGAGGATGAGGAAGAAGCATAATCCTCTGATGAAGATGAGGAGAAGAAGAAGGCAAAAACCGTGGTAAAGCTGCTGGAGGCAGAAGCAGATCATGCCATTCTCAAATCATTTCCTGGCATTCAGCTTACACCAGAGAGCTATGGAGCAACTAAAAGACTGAAGTTGCTGCTCCTTATCAAGGACAAAGAATTTTATGTCCTTGACGCTCTGCTAAAAACAAGATCAATAGCTGAGCTGAAAGCAGAAGAGGCCACCCTCCTGAACATATTTGAAGTCCCTTCAATTCTAGATCTAAGGGAGATATATCTACAGAGCATTCTGGCCATTGCTCAGCACGAAGCTAAGAAATTACAGATTGATCTGAAATCAATCTATGAAAAGGCAGGACTGCTACATTTTTACAATAGTGTAGTGGATGAAAAAGAAGATGAAGCTCACCGACAGGGTGCAGCAGAACCAGCACCAGCTCAGCAACAGGCTGATGCTACTGATCAGACAATGCCAGCTACAGAAACAGTTGAGAAGACTGCACAGGCTGAGGGGGAACCAACCCAAAAAGGCAAAGGACCCATCCGGATTGAGGTGGTTGATTATGCCAGAGAGGAAGATCAACCTGCTGGACAGAGGGTGGGAGGAAAATTAACAGATAACATCTATACCCATTCTGTAGCAGCCACAATGGAAGAGTTTGTAGAGACAACAAACTTGGAAGAGATATTGATGACTCAGCATCAATCTCTGTCCAATGAACAGGTCAAGGACTTAATCTCTCTCAAGGTAGACAAATTCATGTATGGAACCCTTACCACAGTCCAGGACCAGGCCACCAGAATTCTCACCGAATTCAACAATAGTCTGAAGTCACATGTCGACCAGGTGGACTCAGACCTGAGGAGAGTGTGCAGGATGAAGCTGGAGGAGCTAAGCAAGAAAATGGACGATGATAGGTCTGCTGCTGAGCAGAGGAAGGAGCAGATTGATCAAACTCTATCAACAATGGACATTAAAATCCAAGAGATGTACAGGATCGTTACAGAATTTGCCAAGACAAAAAAGGATATGGTACATGCCATAGTCAAAGAGCAGGCCGATGGAATAACTGAGGAAGTGACCAGGGCAGCACAGATTGAGATAAGGTCACAGCTCAGGAAATTTGAGGATGATGGGGTAAAACTTGTGGAGAGAAAACTAAGTGATCTAAGATATCCCTCCAAGACTATGATTGATTCATACATAGACGAAATAGGGATGATCAAGGAAGATCAAGAACAATATACTGCCGATCTCACCTCAGCTAAATCCTCAATTGAGAAGCAGATTGATGAATCCAACACAAATATCACTTCTCTGCTCACCTACAAGATGGAGTCTGAAAAGGAGATGAAAAAGATGAAGGAGGAGATCACCTCTCTTAAGGCACTCATCAACATTTATATTGATGATGTCGAAAAGGGGGAAGAATCTGGGAAGAGAAGAGGAGGAGGAGCGGGAGGAAAGGGATCTGGAGGTAGAGGAGCTGGAAGAGGAAAGGGTCGATCTGTTGCTGCTGGAGAAAGGACAGAGGTACAACTTGAGCAGCCAGCACAACCTGATCAACCATCTGCTAAAGGCAAGAGGCCAGCAGATGAGGGAGAGCGAATTGCTGATCTTCTGCTGAGCGGCATATCAGCAGATCAAGCTGCAGACCGTGCTTTCAGAGCTCAATTTTACAAAGAAAAGGAGCAGACAGATAAGAGAGCAGCAGCTAGAGAAGCCCAAGTGCTGAAGCAGATACCCCTATCTCCTCCATGATCTAAGTCTGAATCGAGCAGATCGAGCCAATCTCAGCCCTTGAAGAAAAAGAAGAAGAAGCCTGGATCTGGCTGGTTTTTCTCTGCACCTATCAAGACCAAGAAGCCCAAAGAAGGAGAAACCAGCTGGGTACCCGACAATCTGAAAGAAGGATGGGAGGGGCTGAAGTATGGATTCATTCTATGCCGCTATTTTATCAAAGAACCAGTATACTGCGAGGGCACAGCACATGAGGCATTCAATCTGTATCTGGACATGAATGACGCCAAAGATCTGGTCCAGGCCATCAGAGCAGCAGCCACAGAGGCCCAGATCACTATCACTGCGCCAGATAGAGAGTACAGAGAATGCCCTGACATTCCTGGCACAAAAATCCTTGACAAGACCTACCTGCTGAACTTCATAAATCAACTTGCTGAAAACAGGGGGTACAAAATCGACGCTGAAGACCCAGATTACATCAGGGTTAGAGAGGGAGTTTATGAAAGTGTCCAAATGGTCTCGGATGAGACAAGAGCGAAAATGAAGAAGCAGCTGGAAGAGAAGAAGAAGACCAGATAGTTATCCTAATCTCAGATCTTATACTATCTGTTTTCTAGTATTCTGTTTTTGGACAATCTGTAAACCTATCTGTTTTACATGATCACTCTTATAAAATGGGTTTCTAATGACAAATTCTTATTGTCCAGAACATATCTAACTGCTATTAATCGTTATAACCTAAAATAACGAAAACATAAACAATCTAGCATTTTAAACCAAATCACTCTTATTGTGTATTAGAGTCAGATTGTAAAGTGTGGTTTCGACATCATCAAAAAGGGGGAAATTATTGGGAACCCTGAAGTATTTTGTTTTGGTTTTGATGATGATCTCTCGAAACACACTTAGATTTTACAGTCTTGATTGGTGGTAAACTGTTCTACATGTTAACAGATCAATAAGTATAAAGTGAAATCTTATAGAGAACTGATTAGGAGATGACTTAACGTGTAAAGGAATTATTCCTATAGAAGTCATTTCAATAGTCTAGGTTGAAGACCAAGACATTTCCATCAAGAGAAGAAATCGATCTGCCAAGACAGTCAGCGACCAGAACACCGACCAGGTCACCAACCAGATCGATGATCACAGCGAGGCACCAGATCGATAGAGTCATCAAACCACCAGATGACATCACTATACACATCATACCTACTTGCCACGTGATTTTGGAAGTCTACACAGCAAGATACAGAAGAAGAATCCATGATTGACACGAAGAAGGAAAGTAATCGTTATCGATCTGCTTTCCATACTTAGAGGATTCGGTCAACGCTTCTACAAGGCAAGAGCAGATATGATGAACATCATTGATTGGCAATCTACAATCATCTCACACCAATCAACAAACGGCTAGAATTTTCAAATTCAAAGCCTATATATATTTGGAGTTCAAACTCTGGAGAGAATACGTGCTACATCGATAAAAACATTCTCAAGCAATCAATCTCTACGTCGGACTAAAGCTTCAAACTATTTTTGATTCTAAATCACACCAACCCAACCTCAATTCAAGTCTGTCTTATCGAGAGAAAGGAGATCACCTTGCTAGCTAGTAGTTTTCTAATGGTAACGTAGAGGTAATCTGTTGTAAAGGGACTCGACCCTTGTTAGTGCATTAGTATCCTTCTAGTTTTGATTGATACTTGTGGCTTGTTCTCCATGAGTATAAAGAAGATGTGTATCCTAGTAGTGGATAATCTGATCTAGTTTGATCAGACCGTGGATGTAAGGATTTCCCGAACCACGTTACACAACTGTGTCATTTACTTTTCTGCATATTTATATTCTCTTCTTTATTTATTCTAACCCTTACACTATCATTTAAACTGCATCTCAATCAACCTGCTTTAACGATCTGGACCAACACAATCCCTCTCTAAGTTGCAGCACGTGCTCTCTTCTTCTCCCCAGCTTTGAGCTGCTGTCGCAACTCATAGCTTCCACTCACTTTTCATTGTGTCTCACCCCTTGTATCTCCCAGCTACCTTGCTTGTATATTGCGGCTGATACCTCCCCTTTTTGCACTCCTAGGTTTCCAAATATAGCCTACAAAAGGACCATACTACCCTTCAGCTTTTGACTAGTATTCAACTCACTCATTTGTATTTTATCTTGGGGACCACTTCCTCTCTCCTTGTTTTCAACGTCCAGTCAGCAACATTAATGCAGAAATTGTCTCCTCTACTGTATAAAAACAAAAGAGAGTATATCCAAACAAAAGAAGAAAAATAAAAATAAAATAACACTTAAATAGATAAAATAACAACAAGATACTCCACAAAGGGAGGAAATAAGAAATTAAAGAAACCAAATAATAACTCTTATTCAAGAGTTATCATGTTGTAATCATAAAATGTTCAAGGGTTCCAAAAAACAATTTACTTTTCAGTCAAAAATACATTTATTTTGTGTTCGTGAATGCCTCTACTCATTCATTTTGAAATGTTTATGCATTTTTCCGTATGTTAATATGTGATGCTATGTTAACCTCGGTTGAGGCTTTTTGTAATACCCCATCTTTTTAAATTCCGAAATAAACGATATCCGGACG
>JAPKLX010000534.1:0-31523 GCA_026898415.1 Leonotis leonurus
ACTTAATGAAATTTCTAATTCCATTTTTCTACATTATCTAATATATACAAATTTTCTCTTCTAAGGGGTATGCTTCATCTGATTTAATTCTGCCTCGACCTCTTTCTTTTATTACTAATATGGAATTAATAAATTCCATTTTCTTTCTTAACAAAATAATCAAAATTCTTTCTTCTAAATTATATAATAAATCTCTCAAGATTTTCTTAATCTCATAAATATTATCTCTTAAGGATGCAATGCCCTAATTAAGGTTTAATCACACTTTAATTACAGCTACAGTATTTCGGGGTACTACAGAAATGGATAAAGTTAACATATTTTTCCTTTAAGTTTGATAATTATATGTTATTAACTTGTCAACCTCTGTTCCACAACATAGTTACATCCTATCTAGAGATATACTTACCCAAACAAGTCGCTACATTCTATATGACATAAAATGATGAGAAGTCAGGAAATGAGGCAAGCGTTCTGATACCCATTCGAGATAGGACCAACAAGACAGCCTATGATGTTATGCAGATGATTCAACATGCCTACAGACTGAAAGATGAGGGTATGGATTTGTCTGAGATAACCAATGCACAACTACAAGATGTTGTGGAGGAGATGATGGTCCTTCCTATGACCTATACTGGAAGAATGTTCCACATATCACTTCTTGCTTCTTGATTCAAATTGTTGTTTGATTTCGTACAAAGGATCTTCATGATGCACTGTGGGTCCTACGACCAGGTTACCCTAGCGAAGATGAGGATCTTGACAGCTGTGGTACTAAACCTGAAGGTCAATTGGAGTAGAATTCTATTTAACTTATTAGCTATGGAGGCGAGACTGATAGTGGAGACTAAGGATGAGTCAGATCAGGTTGTTGAATTGGTGGTTAAGAGGAATCTGAGGCATGCCACTAAGATCAGTTTCAATATTGAAAAGTTTTTCAAGCAAAAAGCATGGAAGGGAGCAATCTCATTCAACCCACAGCTCACCTTACCTAAAGAGCAATACCAGCTCGAGATGGCATTAGGTTTATCCCCAACCCTGTTTGAATGATGACGTTCATACGAGGCACTTGATGGAGATGGGGAACTCAAATCCTACTTGGGTAGCTCCATCCAAGGGGAAGTGAAGAAAAAGGGTCCCAAAGAGAAGAAAGAGAAGAGGAAACCAGCGAAGAGAGCTAGCTCTTCAGAGACTGAGACTTCTTCTACTACGCAGCCACCAAATCAGAAGAAGAAGAGGTTGAGGAAACAACAACCTGCCTCACCAGAAGAGGAATCTCATGACCCAGATCAAGAGATTCTACGTGATGTCATGCCCGAATCAACTTATGATCCCAGGACAGCTACACCTTCTCCAGATCGATTGGAGAAAATTGTTGAAGAAGAAGAAGAAATTCATGAGGAGACTGAGAAGAGAAAGCAAGCTGAAGATGTAGTTTAGCTATTGGAAAATGAGGCAAATGAAACCTGAGAGTTATGGGGCAGCTCGCCGCGTGAAGAAATATTTATTGATCAAGGACAACGAGTACTACGTTCTTGATGCTTTGCTTAAAGTCAGATTGATTGCATGGTTGAATATTGATGAAGCAACTCTTTTGAGCATTTTTTATGTGTCTTCAATTACTGAGTTGAGAGAGACTTACCATCAGATGGTATTGGCTATAGCTAAGCATGAAGCCAGACAACTGAAAGTCAACCTGAAATCCTTTTATACAGATAAGATGGATTTCTTTGAGAGTGTACCTGACACCGATGATGAGGCAGAAGAGGAAGCCAGGGAAGAGCCATTTGCACAACTTGATGTTGATGTAAACATGGAGGAACAAGGTAAAGCAAATATTGACCAGTGTAGCACTTCTGGTTTACCAGATCAACAAACTCAGGAACAACCAACTACATCAGAAACCCCAGCACAACAACATCAACCAGAATAACTTCACCTATCTGTTGAACCAGAACAACCATCTGCCGCAGTAGATCAACCTATTGCTCAATCTGAGTATGCAACAACAGGAAGTAATAAGGAGAAACAGAAGTAGGAGAAGGACAAGAAAGTTTTTCTTCAGCCTGTGTTAGAAGAGCCTGCTGGCCAGGTAATCGGTGGAGAGCCAACAAATGAGATCTACACACTTGGTGCAGCATAAAAATTGAAGAAACATATTGGTTTTGTTGACTTGGAAGATCTGTTGGAGAGGGAGCCCAAGCCGTTCACAAACGAGAAGGTTGATGATTTGATAAACTTGATGATTCAAGATCATCTGGCAGCTACCTGCAATGAAATGCAAGAGAGAGCTACAAAAGTATTGACTAACTTCAACCAGCACTAGAAAGATTATGTCAATGATATGGAGATAGTGCTGAAGAAGAGAATAAAAGAAGATTATACAAATGAATTAACCAAGAAGCTGGATGATGACAAGGATGCAGCTGACACTACAAAGGAGAAGGTTGACCATCGACTGGAGAGTGTAGATCAGAAAGTTGAAGGGATACACAAGCTGGTGACTGACCTAGTAGAAAAGGAGAAAGAGCTAATAAATAAAGCTGTCAAGCAGCACACTACATCTCAATCAGCTGAGATCACTGAGTCTACATCAAGAGAGTTATATTCGCAGTTAGCTACTTTTGAAACAGAACCTTGCCTGGAGATATTTGAGAAGAACCTGCCCCAAGCCTTGACAAATCTTGACAAATCATCTGTTCAAGAGGCTTGATGAGATGGAGCAGCTTCAGAGCACATATGACAAAACATTGAGCACAATTAACAACAGACTAGAGAATAAACTCAATGAGACAACCCAGAACATCACGTTCTTGCTCAACTACAAAGAGGATGCAGAAAAGAGACAAGAGGAGATGTAGACCGAGATCAACTCTGTCACGCCCCGATCCCGAGGGACGGCGCACGCGTCAGAGCGTGACTGGGGGGAAAGAAAAGAAGCGGGGAAGAAAGGGGGACATGGAACATAATCATGCTGGAAGAATTGTCCTTGAAAAATGGACAGTAGCTCGTTTATAACTAGGATTAATCTGAATGGGGGAAGAGAAACAAATAAACCCACCAGCAGATATAGTCAACAATGATGTCATGATCAATGAACAATTGGATGCAAAGAGATGCAATGCAAGACGGGGTTGGAGATTATAGCTCGTTATATGGGAGCGGTAATCTAGAATCCCAAGCGGCCGAATCGTCCAGGATGAAATGAATTGGAGATAATACAGCTCGGTACATGGAAACGGTAATCCTGAATCCCAAGCGGCCGAATCATCCAATATGAAAGACGGGATTGGAGATAATACAGCTCGTCTCGTAGGAACGGTAATCCAGAATCCTTGAGAGGCCGAATCGTCCAATAAGAACCGTCGATCAAAGGCGGAGGTTAGTGAGTCTAGCTCGCCAAAAGGAGTCACTCACCCAGCTCACCAAGTGTGGTCGGTGCTACATGACAACATCACAAGGGGCCGAGGAGTTGAGCGTCCAAGAGGGGCTGACTACTTCTAAGCTCTCCTATGAACATGAATGCATGTAATAGACAATAGTAATTCTCGTGAAAGAACAATGAATCATTTATTGTCATGAAGCCAATAGCATGAAGAATCAGAGACTGGAAAAGAACATGAGCTTGGCAGTGGAATAAATAACATGACAGTTTGCAACAACCCTTGCCTTAGCCTCACACGACACCACCAGCCGCTCAATCTGCAAAACAATTTGAAAATATTTTGCAGGGCTGAGTACTAATGTACCCTGTGGGTTATGCCATTTAAAAACCTTTTTGCGAAATCATTTTCTGAAAATGAATATCCATGCTTGAACAGTATCACATAGAAAGTTTTAAAACAGAAATGTCATTCTATGCATACCAAAATCGTTGATATCTCATTTTCCTTGGCTCAATATTGGCATTAGATACCCTTCTATGAACATATGGGGATAGCCCATAGAGGTCCATCATTTATGTCCTTCATCAGTAGGGAACTTTTACCCAAACTGACTTCACTCGAGAATATATGGGGACAGCCCACATAAACCCACGTGTACACTAACCATGTGTCAGTGCACTAACATAGCACATGATCCGATCGTCATGCTTGAGGGATCACTTATCCAATAAGGAGCAAAACATTTTAACATGGACATCCATTTTGATTTTCATAAATATCAGAGCTTAATAACTCAAAAATACATTTGAAAACATATATACACCCACCTGTCAGCGAATACCAATACCGTGTCATAACCGTATATCAGTCAAACGTCTCGTTTGCAATCGTGAACACCCGACAATTATACGGAACAACTTTTGGCCTCAAATCCCAAAACGTAACGCGAATAAAGTGAAAACGAGGAATCGATGGCTTTCTAAGTCTTCTAAGGTTATTTTGGCAATACCCGGGTTTTCAAATCAACTTGGCCCAGAAGGAAAAAATACTCAGGGCATTATTCTCTATAGGAATATGTAAAAACATTTTTGAAATATGCAACTTTACCTCAAAGCTTACTCGAGAAGATTCATAGTCTTTTTCAGATCTATGAAAATTGTACCGATGAAAATTAATGAAATCTCTTTCATAAAATTCTATATTTTTTTCTCTACATGCACTAGAAATTTTATTGAAAAATGATAGACCGTGAATATTTTTCCTTTAGAAAAACATTAAATAATGCAATAAATCATGACATGTCGATCATAACCGGGATCCAAATCTAAAATTCAATCCGGTAGAGTAACAGATCTTATGGTCAGAAACTCAAAACCTTAAGGGACCTTAGCCGTCTGATAGACCGATAGTCATGAATGGGACAATGAATGAAGAAGAGAACAAAGGAGAAAGAATGAAGATAACGGTATTGGAACGATGGCGGCGAAGACTCGACGGCGGCTAAGCCACCTTTGTCAAGATCCATGCCTACCTTCGACCTTACCCCGACGTACCTTGACCTAAACCGATCCTTGATTCTCAAACTCGCAGAACCTCGATACTCGAAAATGGCAAAACGAAGAAGAAAATAAAAGGAGAATGAAGCAGAGTTGCTTCTGAGGAAATGAGCAAATTGCTCTGGCCGTCTCTCCCCTTTTTATAGGTAAGAATTGGATTTTTTTATTATTTTTTTATATTATATTATATTATTATTAATTATTATTAATGCTTAAACCTTAAAACGTCGTAACTTCTACACACAATCTCCTTTTCGAGCAAACTCAATGTCAACATCTTTCTTTCTTAATGCTCTACATAATGACTATAATATTGATATACTTTCGGTTATGTATGGAAAAACTAATTTTTTATACGACGTGCTTAAACTTCAAAAATTCGTAGCGGTTACGTACGAACTCATTTTTGAGAAAACTTAGTGCCAATATTTTTCTTTTGAAAAACCCTACGAAATGAGTATAATATTGACATGCTTTTGACTTATGCATGAAAAGATCATTTTTAAAAGAAACGTTTAAAAAGTTTCACCGGGTGCCAAATTCATATGGTAGGTCCTAATAGGGCATAGTCTCTTCCTAAAATTATTAATTAGTCGCAGTAAGATATCTAAATCGTATTAGGAAAATTCGGGGTATTACAGACTCCCTTTGTACACTCATCAAGTCCTTATTTGATGATGTCGAAAAGGGGGAAGAAAGATCAGGAAAAGGAGGAGACAATGACAGTGCAGGAGGTAAGAGTAAGGAACCAACAAAGAAGCAATCTGAGAGGAGGAAGACCACCCCACCCAGGTCAGCTCGTCAAACAGAGCAGCCAAAGCAACCAGAACAACAGAGGGAAGATAAAGGCAAGATGCCTATGGCGGGAAAAGATGAAGGCGACCAGATCGCGGAACTTATGATGCTTGGAGTGCATCTGGACCAAGCATGTGATCCAATTTTTAGGGAACTATTTTACAAGAAGAATGAATTGAAGGAGCAGAGAGAGGCTGAAAGAGCGGAATGGGAGAAAGCATATCAAACACCTTTCTCGCCACCCAGAGCAGATCAACCATCACCACCTGCTCAGCCAGCAGCACAACCAATGAAGAAGAAAACACCATTCAAATCACGGTCTCTATTCTTACAGAAGAAGACACCCAGAGATGTATGGGTAGCAGAAGAAGACCAAAGCGAATGAGAGCTGATAAAAACAAGGTTTATTCTTAACAGATACTTCTTGAAAGAACCTACATACTCAGAGAAACCCGCTGATGAAGACTTCCAGAGATACTTGGATGATTATAAAGAAAAAGTGTTCGTTCAGAGAGTGAGAGCAACAGCCCAGGAAGCGAAAGTGCAGATTAAGGCACCGGCAAGGGAATATATGCAGTGCCCTCTGATTCAAGGGAGCACTATGCCTGACAAGACTTATATCTTAAATTGCATCAATCTAATTGCTAAAGCAAAGGGCTACAAAATTGACAACCACGACCTCAACTACGCAAGGATCAGAGATGGGATATACGAGAGCATCCACATGACTTCAGATGCCGACAAGAAGAAGATTAATGAAGCGAAGACATCAAAGGGTAGCAGATGGTTTGGATGATCTTTCATGTTTATTGTTATATGTCTTTTGTTTTTTTATCTTTATGATGTTATGGACCATCTTCTAACCTTTAATTGAACTTATCTGATATATATATACTTGACGGGTTATCGATGACAATCACTCTTTGTCCATAACTCATTTATTACTTTCACTCATTCTAAATTATAATGAAACTTAATCCTTCTGGAAATCTTAAACTAGATAGCTCTTATTGCTTTACTAAGGGTTATTTTGTAAAGTGTGGTTTCGACATCATCAAAAAGGGGGAAATTTTTGGGAACCCGCACAAAATTTAGTTTTGATGATGTTGTTTTGGGAACACTTAGATTTATTTTATGTCTCGCTTTCAAAGAAGGAAAGGTGAATCAATCGAAGCTAGGAAAAGGAAAGATATTAATCAACTATCTGCTTTACATAATCAACGAGATTCAGTCAACCTTTCATACAAGGAAAGAGGATCAAATCAGGGATTCACATCTTTGATTGGCAATCAGCATTTAATGCACGCCAATCAATGTCAGCGGTCAAAATTTCGAATTTTGCACTTGTAAATGCTTCTAACAAAATTTGGAGGAGCACGAACTTACGCGCAAACTTACAAGCTGAAACTCTGCTCATAAATCTACTCTACCATTTAAGCATTCAACGAAGAGATTTCATATCCAGATACTGTTCAAGTCGTTCCTGATCGAAATCACACCAACCTCGATTCAAGTCTGTCTTATCGAGAAGAAGGAGAGGGATATCTTCGCTAGCTAATAGTTTTCTAGTGGATTAACGTGAAGGTATTTGTAGCAGATTTATCAACAAATTGTAAGGGACACGACCCTATTCGTGTATAAGTTTCATTCTAGTTATGACTGGAGCTTGTGGCTCGTTCTCAGCGAGTATAAAGAAGAGAGTATCCTAGTAGTGGTTAACCAATCTAGTTTGATTGGACCGTGGACGTAGGGGGATTCCCGAACCACGTAAAAACAACTATGGCCTTTACTTTACGTATTTATTTTAAGTTGTTTATTCACTAATCATGGACTTGCACTCAAACTTGCATTGATTTAATCAACTCCTAAATATTTGGCTGAGTGTTTCAAAGGTTTTCTAATAAAGAGCAACATATTAAATCCACCATATTTTGCACACTACACCTCGATAGATAACAAGATCACTCTTACTATCTACTCAACTGAGTAACTCCCGAGAGAGTCTTTATCTGGATAGATCACTAATCAACCTAGTAGTGAACCTGGTCTGTCAAACATAGCAATCTCCCTTCGAGAAATCTTAAAATCTCTAGGCAATTTTTCAAGTAAACTGAATTGTTTGTATTTGGTGTATTCCCCCCCCCCCCCCTCATACACCAAACCTTGCTCTTTCGGAACCAACATAGGTGCAACTGGTTCCTCAACTAGAGTCTTAGCTTTGAAAGCTACCTCATTTTCTTTCTTGGAGCTGCTTTCTCCCTTCTTGCTAGATGAGTAATTTGTTCCATAACTTCTCTTCATATCGTACTAGTGAACGGGTCATCATTTATTGCTCTGATGACTTTAAGATTTTTCTCACTCTGAGTATATTTATCCTTCTTTATTCCACATATCTCCAGTAAGATTATAGTGAACGAGTCTTCATTTGATCAATGGATTCTCCAGGTCGTGTCTTCAATTCATCAAATTTGTTGTAGGCCATCGAAAGTTTGTTTTTGATCATGACTTCTGATACAAGACTGAGTTCTCGCAGTCCTTCCCACATTTCTTTAGTTGTATATAAATCTGTTGGGAACCCTGAAGTATTTTGGTTTTCATGATGATCTCTCGAAACACACTTAGTCTTTACAGCTTTGATTAGTGTTAAACTGTTCTACATGTTAACAGATCACTAAGCATAAACTGAATTCTGATAGAGAACAGATGAAGAGATGACTTGGCATGTAAAGGAATTTTTCCTATAGAAGTCATATCAATAATAGTACAGGTAGAAGACCAAGACATTTTTCAAAGAGAAGAAATCGATCTGCAATGACAGTCATCAACCAGATCACCGACCAGATCGATTGTCACAGCGAAGCACCAGATCGATAGAGTCATCAAACCACCAGATGACATCACTCTACACATCATATCCACTTGCCACGTCAATATTGAAATCCATCCACATAGGTTTGGAAAAAGAATCCTTGATTGACACGAAGAAGGAAAGTAATCACTATCAATCTGCATTCCATACTTAGAGGATTCAGTCAACGCTACTACAAGGCAAGAGCAGATATGATGGACATTATTGATTGGCAATCTACAACAAATCCCACGCCAATCAACAAACGAATATAATTTCGAAATTCAAAGCTATATAAATTTGGAGCTCAAAAGTCTGAGAATGATGGAATAGAGAGATATCATCCATCTGTATTCCATTCCCTATCTAGAGTTGATAATAATGGAAACACCATTACTTGCTATATATCTGTTCCTAACACAAAAAAGTTCTGGACTCCAAAGGGAACATTTGCTAATAATCAAGCACCCAAACGTTGAAGGGTAGCTAAGTTTAACTAATTACAGGATCCGAAGACTGCAAGAAGAAACACTATAGCAAGAGGAACAATCTGGATAATTGATAGTGGATGTTCGAAGCACATGACATGTAACAAGAACTTACTATTTGATTACGTTGATGTAACTCAAAACGATACACCAGAGGATATGGAAAAGTAAAGGTTGGCAAGACTACCATCTCAAATGTATCATATGTTGAGGGTCTTAGCCACAATCTGTTTTCGGTTAGTTAGTTCTGTGCTAATGGTAATCAGATCATCTTTGATACTAACAATTTCTTTGTAAAGAACAAGGAAGGGGATGAGATACTCCTTACCGAAAAATTGCAGGACAAGCTATATATTGTCCAATGGACAAACCAGATCGAGACCTGCTTAGTTAGTAAAACTGTATCAGAAACAAGCTGGTTATGTCACAAAAGATTGAGTCGTCTAAATTTCAAGTCAATCAACAAGATTGCAAAAGAGAAATTGGTGGAAGGTCTACCAGATCAAGTCTATGACAAAGATCATGTATGTAATATTTGTTAAGCTGGAAAGCAGACCAGATCATCCTTTACAAGAAAAACAGCTCACTCAACATCAAGAATACTTGAGCTTTTGCATCTGGATCTGTTTGGACCAGTAAAACCACTAAGTGTAAATGGAAGAAAATACACCTTAGTAATCATAGATGACTACTCAAGGTTCACATGGGTCATCTCCTTGTTAAAGAAGAAAGAGGCACTAGCCAAACTGCCCGATTTTCTACACAAGATCACCAAACAGAAGGAGGTGAATATAGCTACTATCAGATCAGATCGAGGAACAGAATTTCTCAACCAAAAGATTGAAGCATACTGCAATAAGATGGGGATCACTCATCAAACTTCAGCTGCTAGAACACCTCAACAGAATGGAGTTGTTGAAAGGTGAAACAGATCACTAAAAGAAGCAGCCCGTACTATGCTAAATGCTACCAATCTACCTAAGAAATTCTGGACAGAAGCTATTTACACAGCCTGCTACACTCAAAACAGATCATCAATTACACTCAGACATGGAAAGACACCATATGAGATCTGGAACAATAGAAAGCCTAAGATCTCTTACTTTCGCACTTTAGGTTGTTTGTGTTACATACATAATAATGGGAAATCTCAATTGAAGACTTTTGATAGCAAAACTGATCCTGGAATATTTTTAGGATATTCTGATATCAGCAAAGCATATCGAGTCTACAATAAGAACTCTCATATTGTGGAGGTAACACCTCATATGGTTTTTGATGAGTCCATCGTTGAGTACAGGCCATCAGATTATAAACAGGCAGAAAACCAGATGACTACAAGAAAGATGAATGAGTTGCTATTAGAAGATATTATAATCTGGAACTCAAAAAGTGATGATGAAGAGATCAATACTCCATCTATTGCTGATGAAATCATACAGCAAGGGGAAATAATCCAACATGAACTGGATGAAAACAGATCACCAACTGAAAGCAATGAAACAGTCATTGCAGATGATGATCAACCTGAAAATTTAAATCCAGAAGTAGATGACAATCCATTCCAAGCTTCATCAACAACACACACTGAATTTGAGAAACCAACAAATCAACCTAATCCTGAGATATCTGATGAAGAGATGACCAGGAGAAAGAGATGGATACAAGATCATCCACCAGAACAGATTGTTGGAAACCCATCAGATCGTGCCTTGTTGAGTTGCTACCTATCTCGCAATGAACCATCTGATGCTCATGAAGCATTACAAGATGCAGATTGGATAACAGCAATGCAAGAAGAAATTAATGAGTTCAAAAGAAATGAGGTCTGGTATCTTGTGAACAGACCCAAAAATAAACGAGATGAGAATGGTGAAGTAGTCATAAACAAAGCTAGATTAGTAGCTAAAGGATATAATCAACAAGAAGGCATTGATTTTGATGAAACATTTGCACCAGTAGCCAGACTAGAAGCAATAAGGTTGTTCTTAGCATACGCTGCACACAAAAGGTTCAAGGTATACCAGATGGATGTCAAAAGTGCTTTTCTAAATGGTATCCTTGAAGAAGAAGTATATGTGGAACAACTACCTGGATTCGAGGAAGCAGATTCAAATCAGAAAGTATACAGATTAACAAAAGCAGTCTATGGTCTAAAACAAGCTCCTAGAGCTTGGTATGAGACATTGTCAACATTTCTACTAGAATCTGGATTCAGAAGAGGATCAGTTGACAAAACTTTGTTCATTATCAAAGTAAAAGAGAATATCCTTTTAGTACAGATCTATGTAGATGATATCATATTTGGATCTCAATCTACTTATTTATGTGATAAATTTGCTGAACTTATGAAAAATAAGTATCAAATGTCCATGATGGGTGAGATGAGTTTCTTTCTTGGTTTGCAGGTCAAGCAGTTATCAGATGGCATCTTTATTAATCAAGCAAAGTATATTCAAGATCTGCTGACTAAGTTTGGAGTCAAAGACAGTAAACCTGTTAAGATTCCAATGCAGAGGGATCATAGGATCACTACTCTATCTAACTGCGAGTCGACCTGACATTACATTTGCAGTAGGAGTATGTGCAAGATATCAAGCAAACCCCAAAGAGTCTCACATAGAAGCAGCCATGAAGATATTAAGATATCTTAAGGGAACAACTCACATTGGATTATTGTATCCTTGTGAAGACAACTTTCAGCTAACTGGGTATACAGACTCAGATTATGCCGGATGCAAGTTGGACAGAAAATCAACATCTGGTACATGTCAGTTTTTGGGAAATAAACTGATTTCTTGGTTCTCAAATAAGCAGACATCTTTTGCCACATCAACCACAGAAGTTGAATATATGGCAGCTGGGAGTTGTTGCGCTCAAATACTCTGGTTAAAACAACAACTCAAGGACTATGAGATTGATGTCAAGGAGATACCTATTTTCTGTGATAGTTCAAGTGCAATAGCAATCACACAGAATCCTGTCTTGCATACCAGATGCAAACATGTAGATATGAGACATCACTTTATAAGGGATCATGTTGAAAGAAAACATGTACAGATCGAGAAGATACACACTGAAATACAGAGAGCAGACATTCTCACTAAAGCATTACCAGAAGAAAGATTCAAGATGCTTTGCGGTAAATTAGGATTGTTAAATCTGAAAGAGAGGACTAGATTGACATAGCACAAATTTGATGAAGAACAAATCGATTAAAATTCAACAGGAATCAGCAACAGATCATGATGGATTCGAAGTTCAACATATCAATCTAGAGTAGATAATATGGGAATAAAATTCCAACTGAGAATTATCAACAGATCATCACACAAGATCGATGTCCAAGATCGAAAGTAGTATAAACAGATCGATACTGGTGACAACAAATCGTTAATAAGGAGATTGACTACAACAGATGACTAGAAGCCACGTGGAAATTAAATTTAAAATAATTAATTATCTCGTTACTTAGTCAAGGGGGAATGTCAGCAGAATAAATCTAATTACGGCGATTATCTCAACTTTAATCATAGCCTATATATCTAAATTCTGACATAATATACCAAATCTTTTATTTTTGTGATGATTAGTACAGAGTTTGGGAACTGTGATCGCGAAGATATTTACTAAATCAAGAAAAAGGAAGCAAATTGACGGCTCAAACTGACACGCGCCACATTGCAACCCTAGGATCAAAGCGCGTGTATCAGACGCAGAGTAAAGGCGGTAATAGACTATAAGTTTATAACTCAGAAAAGCGGGAAAACAAAAAGGGAAGAATAAATCTTATCCCTTAACTTTATTTCTTTTAATCTACACCGTTTATCATTTATTTATATATATGTGTTTGACTGTTTGATTACTTCCTACACTCTTCTTCTTCGACAAACACTTAGCAAGTTTTTCGCTATTCCTAACTTCCTCAAACCTCTCAAATATCTATCTCTTAAAAATGGT
The DNA here is from genome assembly GCA_026898415.1 of Leonotis leonurus. Classification (NCBI taxonomy): domain Eukaryota; kingdom Viridiplantae; phylum Streptophyta; class Magnoliopsida; order Lamiales; family Lamiaceae; genus Leonotis; species Leonotis leonurus. The sequence continues at coordinate 13,037 of JAPKLX010000534.1, forward strand.
TCCCAAATCAACTCTATTTCTCGAACAAGTTAAATTTATGAACCAATATATCCATCCAGATCAATATGCCGTTCTTGACAACTACAACTTCCATAAGCGATGCAAAGGTTTCTCTTTTAATCATTATTCATGCTTAAATATTCTATATCACCTTCTTACCAGTCTTATGTGAACTGCCCTGTCTTGGAAAACAAGTTTATTCATAAGCATGTATCTGTGAACGAATATTGAACCGTGGAATCTGATATTCTGTATTGCTTAAACTGCTATTGAACATTCATCTTTCATTGATGGAAGAATAGTGTTCATCTATATTGCTTTAACTTTGTTGTAGGATTTCACAACATTATCACCACACACCCTCTCCAATTCTTGCCGAAGGAAGTGGCAGCCTTCTACCTCACATGGCAAGGAGAGAAAGGTGGGAACGAGGCCACCATTCGTGTAAGCAAGGGCAACACTACAAGAAACACAACTTATAAAGTGTTGAATATCATAGACGAGGTCTATAAGCTGAAGGATGAAGGTATCAGCCTTGGGGATATCACAGAGGATCAGCTGCAGGAAGCTATTAAGATGGTGATGGTTGTACAAATAACCTACACTAACAGAATGTTCAACCAGGGACTGCTTGCTTCGGAGTACAAGATTGTCTTTGAGTTTGTACAACGGATATTCATGAACCACAATGGCTCATACGACCAAGTGACACTGGATAAGTTTAAGATACTCACCGCTGTGGTGCTCAATCTTCCTGTTAATTGGAGTAGAATTCTATTTGATCTGTTGACGAAGGAGGCAAAAATGATAACATTTATCAAGGGAGCGAGTCCAGGCATTGAAGTCAAGAGAAGCAGTCTGAGGCATTCCACCAAGATTAGCTTCATGTGGAAACTTTTTTCCAACAACACAAATGGGATGAAGTGATTGAGTTCAATGACAGATTGCGATTTCCCAAGGACCAACATCAGATCGAGATGATGTCCATGGGAATCACAGCCAATCTGATCGCCAAGGTGACAGATCCAGTGCATGCTAATGCACTGATGGAGATGTGGAGCTCAAATCCAATCTGGATTCCCCCATCTGCCCCTGCAGAAAAGTCTATCAAGTCAAAAACAACCAAGGAAAAATAAGTGGAAAGAACTCCTTCAAAAAGAGTAACAAGAAGAGCAAACTCAGTGGACACTGATGCTTCAATAACTGCTCAACAACCAAAACCTAAGAGGAGAAGATTACACAAACTTTCTGAACCAGTGGAAGAGGTCCATGTTCAAGAACCTGCTATTACAGATACACCTATCCCTCAACAGGAGGTTGAGGTTGAGGATATTCTGATTGGGGATCCACCAGAGGAAGTTGCCCCCATCTCATCCTTTGATCCAAATCAAGAAAAGGACTTTTCCCCCGCTCACACAGCTAGTCCATCATCTGCTGAACAATTAGAGCAGATTGATGAGGAAGAAGAGGAAGATGAATCCTCAGATGAGGATGTGGAGAAGAAAAAGGCTGAAACTGTGGTGAAGCTGCTAGAAGCAGAAGCAGATCACTCAGTCATTAAATCATTTCCTGGCATCCAGCTAACTCCAGAGAGTTATGATGCTGCTAAACGACTGAAACTACTTCTCCTCATTAAGGACAAGGAATTCTATGTCCTTGATGCACTGCTCAAGATCAGATCGATCTCTGCACTCAAGGCAGAAGAAGCTATACTTCTAAACATCTTCGAAGTCTCCTCCGTTTCAGAATTGAGAGATACGTACCTCTAGAGCATCCTGGCCATAGCTCAGCATGAGGCCAAGAAGCTACAAATCGATCTGAGGTCGATATATGAGAAAGAAGGGATGTTACACTTCTTCGAAAGTGTTGTAGATGAAGAGGAAGAGATAGCTGAAGCTCACCAACAGGGTGCAGCAGAACAAGAACCAGAACCAGCTCATCAACAGGCTGATGCTGCTGACCAAGCAATGCCAGCTGCAGAAACAGCTTAGATAACTGCAAAGGCCAAGGGGGAAGACCAACCTGCTGGACAGAGGGTGGGAGGAAAAGTGACAGATGATATCTACACCCCCTCTGTAGCAGCAACCATGGAAGAATTTGTGGGGACAACAAATTTGGAAGAGATATTGATGACTCAGCATCAATCTCTATCCAATGCACAAGTCAACGATTTAATCTCAATTAAAGTGGACAAATTCATGTATGAGACTCTCTGAATTCAACAACAGCATCAAGTCACATGTAGACCAGATGGACTCTGACCTGAGGAGAACTTGCAGACTTAAGCTTGAGGAGCTAAGCAAAAAGATGGATGATGACAGATCTGTTCCAGATCAAAGAAAGGAACAGATTGATCAGACTCTGTCATCCATGGAGCACAAGATCCAAGAGATGTACAAAATTGTTACAGAATTTGCCAAGAAAGAGAAAGACCTGGTTCATGCCATAGTCAAAGTCCAGACAGATGGAATTACTGATGAAGTGATCAAGGCTGCACAGATTGAGATCAGATCACAACTCAGAAAATTCGAAGATGAAGGGGTACACTTTGTGGAGAGAAAGTTGCGCGATCTGAGATACCCCTCTAAGGCCATGATAGACACATACATAGATGAGATTGTGTTGGTCCCGAAAGAGCAAGCTTTGGTGTATGGGGGGGGGGGGAATACACCAAATACAAACTTTTCAGTTTACTTGTTAAATTAATAGAGAGATCAAGCTATTCTTATTTAAGAATTTGCTCGGGAGATGACTGACCAGATCAATACTCAGATCGATACCAGATTAGTCCAAATAGATTGCTCTCTAGTGAAAACACTTAGTCAATAATAAGAGTGATCTTATTATCTTCTGGGTGTTGTGTGTGTGGAAATATGGTGGATTTAATGAGTGCTCTTATAAGAAAACCTTTAAAGACAGTCAGATCGTTAAGCAGACAGATTGATATGCAGTTTGTATGATAGTGCAGAATGTTAGAGTAATAAACAACTGAAAAAATAAAGATGCAAGAAAGTAAATGACACAGTTGTTTAACGTGGTTCGGGAATTCCCTACGTCCACGATCTGGTCAAAGCTAGACCAGATTATCCAATACTAGGATGCTCTGCTTCTTTATACTCGTGGAGAACGAGTCACAAGTATCAATCAAAGCTAGACAGATACCTATGCACGAAGTGAGGGTCGTGTCCCTTTACAACAGATTACCTCTACGTTACCACTAGAAACCTACTAGCTAGTAAGGTGATCTGCTTCCTCTCGACAAGATAGACTTCAATCGAGGTTGGGTTGGTGTGATGAAGAATCACAGGTCTTTTGAAGCTCTTAGTCTGGATCAAAGAAAACTTGAGAATATGTTCGTAGTATAGCTCGCGTGTATTGTATGTTTCCAGATTTGAACTTCAAATATATATATATAGGCATGGAATTGAAAATTCTAGCCGTTTCTTGATTGGCGTGTGATTGATGGAATATTGTCAATCAATGATGTCCATCATATCTCTTCTTGCCATGTAGATAACGTTGACTCAATCTTCAAGATATGGAAAGCAGATTGCTAACCATCTCTTTCCTTCTTTATGTTCTATCGAAGATTCTCTTTCCAATCCCTGTTGGATAGGCTTCAGTCTTGGCGTGGCAAGAGCATATGATGGGTAGGATGTTGTCAGCTGGTGGATTGATGACTCAATCTATCTGGTGCCTCGCTGTAAATATCGATCTGGTCATCGATCTGGCCACTGTCTGTTACAGTAGATCGATTCCTTTTGGCGTGAAATCTTGACCTTCATCCTATACTAAGTTGAGATTGACTTCTATAGGAATATTTCCTTTACATATCAAGTCATCTCCTAATCTGTTCTATAACAGGATTCACTTTATGTCTAGTGATCTGTTTTACACGTAGAACAGTTTAAACTCTGAAACAGCTAAGTGTGTTTCGAGAGACCATCATCAAAACTAGATATATGAGGGTTCCCAACAGATTGGGGCAATCAAAGAAGAACAAGAGAATTACACTGCTGATCTCACCAGTGCAAAATCAACCATGGAGCAAAAGATTGATGAATCCAACACCAATATCACATCTCTGCTCAACTACAAGATGGATTCTGAAAAAGAAATGAAGGAGATGAAGGAGGAGATCACCTCCCTTAAGGCACTCATCAAAATCTATATTGATGATGTCGAAAAAGGAGGAAGGATCTGTAAAGAAGAAAGGAGGATCTGAAGGGAGAGGAGCAGAAGAAGCTGGAAAAGAAAAAGGTCGGTCTGGTGCTGTTAGGACAGAGGCTCAACTTCAGTTGCCAACACAACCAGATCAACCAGATCAACAATCTACTCAACCCAAGAGACCATCTAAGTCTGAATCAAGCAGATCAAGTCAATCTCAGCCACTGAAGAAGAAAAAGAAGAAGTCTGGATCTGGTTGGTTCTTCTCCGCACCAATCAAGACCAAAAAGCCAAAAGAAGGAGAAACCAGCTGGGTGCCAGACAATCTGAAGGAAGGTTGGGAGGGGCTGAAGTATGGTTTTATCATGTTCTGCTACTTTATCAAAGAACCAACATACTGTGAGGGCACAGCTAATGAAGCTTTCAACCTCTATCTGGACATGAACGATGCAAAGGATCTGGTCCTGACCATAAGAGAAGTAGCTGCAGAGGCCCAGATCACTATCACGGCACCAGATAGAGAATACAGAGAATGTCTAGACATCCCTGGCACTAAAATCCCTGACAAGACCTACCTGCTAAACTTCATAAATCAGCTTGCAGAAAACAGGGGGTACAAGATCGATGCTGAAGACCCAGATTATATCAGGGTCAGAGAGGGAGTGTATGAAAGTGTCCAGATGATCTCAGATGAGACAAGAGCAAAGTTGAAGAAGCAACAAGAGGAAAAGAAGAAGAGCAGATAGATACCGCTTTTCACATCACTCACTACACTACTAGAAAAACGCTCATAGATGACATTAAATCAGTGTCATGTATGAGGGTAAAAAAGTGTCAAATATGCCTGTCTCATCTATTCCTCGCTCATAGATGACACTGAAAACGTGTGATGTATGCGCTCATAGATGACATTATTTGATTAAACGATGAAATGAAAATAATGTCATCTATTTCATAATACATGACACAATATAATGTCATCTATATTAAAAAAAAATGTCATTTATAAGAGAGAAGTTGACACATTTAGGTGCAATACATGACTTTTTCAAAATGTCATCTATAATTCGTAAGATGACATTAATTTAATGTCATCTATATTAAAAAAATGTCATTTATAAGCGAGAAGTTGACACATTTAGGTGCAATACATGACTTTTTCAGAATGTCATCTATAATTCGTAAGATGACATTAGTTTTAATGTCATCTATAATCTGATAAATTTAACCATTTTCGTATTTTTTCATTAATTAACCTGTATTTAATAATTTTGGTTTCATTAATATATTTTACAAAATAAAACAATGTCAAATAGAGAATTCATACACGCACTAAAAATATTTATATGCATTAATTGTCTAATATTCAACTTCGTACACGGAAATAAAAATAAAAACGACAAAATACTAAAAAGTTTGGGTTAATATTTCAATCCACCTTAACTAATGTAACTTAAACTAGTACACGGACCTAAAGCAGTAGAAGTTTGAATCACCATGCTCTCAAGGAACACTGCAGGCTGCATATACTTTCGACGCTGGACCAAATGCAGTGCTTTTTTCAGGCAATAGAAAAGCTGCTGCACTCTTGCTTCGGAGGCTGCTTTTCCGCTTCCCTCCTAAGTCTGAAGCTGATTTCAACAGTTATGTTATTGGTGACAAGACGACACTAGAAGATGCCGGCATTCACAACTTGAACGACGTGGAAGTTTTGAGGCCGCCTCCAGAAAGTAAGGATGATGATACTTCAGCACATAAATTCAGAGGGAATATTAGTTATTTCATCTGCACAAGACCAGGGAAAGGCCCTGTGCTACTCACTGATGAAAGCCGGTCTCTTATCGATCCTGAAACCGGGCTTCCTAAGTGAGTTTTAAGGTGTTTCGAATACAATCTACTGCTGCAGAGGCAAACTCATGGTTGTGTTGTGTTGTGTTGTTTAGTTGTAGCCAGGCAGTCGCAAGGAGAAATTAAGAATGAAAAAAGAAAAACAATATAAGATTATCTCCTTTGACTGTATGAATTTCTCAGTGCGTTTGCATTGGTGTGAAACATAATGCTATATTTCCTTTTCTCTATCCAGTACGGTTCAAATTTAGTTCACCCAACTACCAAACCAAAATTGTTCGAAAATATATCGATGCGAACCATTTATTTTAATTGATAAACTAAATTGATAAAATAGAAAATTGACTATTTGAATGATAAAATTGTAAAATTAAATTGAAATTGAACAATTCATTCATCAAAATAAACACGGTGTCTTACTTCGAGTCTATGCTATTTTGGCGTTTTCAGATGCAGCCTCCTTTTGTTTCCAGAGGCTCACTAGAAAGGAGTCAATGATAATCTACAGTACGATACAATGATGTAGGTCAGCTGAAGCAAATAGAGGATAAGGCAAGACCAAGAGAGGAAGAGACAAATTTGCTAAACCTGGTTAAGGTGAGCTGCTACACATGGAAGGACTAGTAAGTCAGATACACCTAAGGCGCCACCAAGCTGCTCGACGACAACTACCATCACCGCTAAGGTTTTCTGTTTAATCATACATATTAGAAGGCATACCACATCACAGTTGCAAAATCTGTGTAAAATATTCTTCATCTTTTGTATCATGGCTTTGACACCAAAAAATTAAGTATACTTGTTTATTTTCCTTCGACTGTTATTTGCATGTCAATGTGCTACTCATTTATAGTAAATGAAAAAACATGAGACACATGAGAACAATCATATCTAACTTGGCTGGCAACAAATAGAAGAGCACTGGTGTTTTCTTTCTTGGCGAAAGGCGACTTACGACCTCCAGTGATAAGCGAAAGACTTGGAATTAACAAAGCATTGAAGGAAAGTAGTGCAAAATGAAGAAGCCTGCAATCATGTTAGAAAGGTAATTAATTGATGCAGCTGCAGTAACTCCCAGTCCCTATGATATAAGGTCTTATTCTCTTGTATATATACAGAAAAAAATATAAAAAATCAGGCTGAATAAGAACTTGAGTATATTCAGGCTGAATAAGAACTAAAGTAATCAGGCAAAGTCGAAGAACAAAATAGTGAGAAACAAAAGGTACAGATTATTATATATACACACATTTATATATTTATTGGACAGCGAGATGCACTAATATTATCTTCCAGAGACAAGAAAAGGTTGATTAGAGAAGAGTTAAGATATACATACACTCCCATGACAACAGCCATGAGAAAAATTGCAGGCTTCACCATCAAAAGAAGTGATCTTGATTTGCTGACTTGAATCTAAGGGGCCTTCACCAAAATCACAAAAGTAGAAATGTAAATGGTTTGCATGCAGTTCGTAGTCTTTTTAGAAGAATTTACTGGCCAACAAACACATTTTAAAATGTCTATCAACATAGCAAACACATCTCTTTAATGCGTACATTTTATAAATAGCTTCAATTCATTAGTAAAAATCATAATTCTACAGAATTTTAAAAGTGAACTGAAGTTATTGTTTCTAGGCAGCAACATCTCTTAAAATACATTGGTAAAATAGCTTCAAATCATGAGTAAAATCATTATTCTAGAATACTGCTAAAAGTATCTATAAAATACAGCTAAAGTAGTCGATTGCTTTGGAGTTTCTAGAAGCAAATTATAACATCATTCCCCCAAAAGGAATTAGGTAAGATTAACTTAAAAATACTACAGACATAAGTGGTGGCCAAATTTATTGATATAAAATGAAAAAATGACATGATTTAAATGTTGGAAGAAAGCAAATTGTTGGTCTTACGGAACTAAGGAAAATTGCACTGATTATTGCCAACAGCTTACGATTCCCATCTGCAAGGTCTGCTATGCAAACACTCCGTACATAGATATAAACAATAGTAATATTTTAAGGACAAACCTACTGCCAGATAACAAGGGATTCAGGCAAATTCAGGGTGGTAAATACCATGAACCATGAAAAAAATACATTTAGCAGTGTCTCACCTTTGGAGAGTTCTCTAGCAGCCTGTTGATTGAGAGTGACAGGGATAAGTGTCAGAAATTCAGAACCTCAAATGCATCAAGTTATTCGTAAAAATGGATAAAAGACATAGGAATTATTAATGACTGGCTAAAGTTAAATTACTTGTCTTGTTACTAGAAAAGTATATCCTTATTTAATTAGACTTGAGAAACTATAAATGATAGGAATCAATTTAACAAAACTAGTAAATAAAGTAAAGCACCTTTCCCAAGATTAGAGGGACTAAAAGCGTGAGAACAAGGCTTCTTAACAGCTGTTCAGTTGGAATAGATACCCCAACTCCAGCAGCAATGAATTTTGAGATAGAATAAGGGACCTGAGATGCAATTCTAGAATTAGTCATTCAACTTTGTAGTAACAAGAAAACCATGATTCACTGGTGCCAAAAGAAACACAAAAATGAAGGAAAGAGGGAGAACATTAACACATTTAACTATCCCACTTCAACATCTAGACCCATAAGTTCTAAAATTATGCCAATATGCAACACAAGTTTTCAGTACTTCGCATCAAGAACTATAAACATCTAGTCATAGATAGTCCAGGGGAAGAAGACTAACACTTACAATTAAAATTCCTAATAAGTTTGATATCAAGGTCATTGCAAGTGCAAGAGCAGAGTTCCCTCCAGCTAGCTGTGTTTTATCAAATTAAACCTGCAGTCATGCTAGCAGCAACATTTTTTCTGTGGTCCGTGAAATCATTAGCAAACGAATTTCTTGGAATTCATAACATTCAGTTACCCGTGTAAGTGAATGTTCCTAATTCTATCCCACCTGCCAGCACGGTATAATCTGTGAATAATCGAAGTGTAAGTGGTAGTTTCCGGCGAAACACCTCTCGCAATCATCTTCCGCAAAAGCTGCAGAGCATCATAAACTAAACCTTCCTTGCACAAGCTATCAATGACACTGCTGTAAGCATATACATTAGCATTGTACCCTCTTTCAGCCAGTAGCTCGAGATAGTAACAAGCAGCGTGAGTTTTCCCCACTTTGATGAGCCCATTAGTTAGAGTAGCAATCATAATCTCATTAGTCTCACAGAGCTTAAGATCTAACAACTTCTTAAAAAGCTCTTCTGCTTCAACTGCCTTCTCATCTAAAAAAAGCCCCTTGATGAGAGTAGTAAAAGTTGCAACATCTAGTTCGTATCCGAGCTTGAAGAAGCTTCCCATTACAGAAAACCCAAAGTCTACGCGATTGGAAAGGCAATAGCAATGCATAATGATACTCAAAGTGTACTCGTTTACAGGGACACCTAATTCACGCATTTCGTCGAACATGGAGAGTGCGACAGAATACTGCTTTATATATACAACACTCGTCAACAATTTGTTAAACACAGAAGCAGAAGGCTGTGGCCTAATCCGAATCATTTCACAAAACAAGAACTTGGCAAAGTTTACATTCCCAGGCAATTGTGCAATCTAAGTCCAACTAGAAATCTGAACACTTGACACATACACACAAACTGAAATTCAGAACTTAGCTAACAAGTAGAGTTTTTGCCCAATCATTCAATTATTTTGTAAAGAGCAGAAACTTAGGGCTAGAACACAATCAAGAAAGTTTGATAGAATTTCAGAAAATAGATAATATAGAACCTGAAAATCTAGAAAGAGAGATAGATGGTAGAGTTTACCTATGGAGAAGAGCACCGGCGAGCTTTCCGCCGTCCAACGAGAACCGAGAACCAGCGGCGGTGAGACGGTGGCAAGACTCTGATTTTCGTCTTGTCCTGAGAAAGAGAGATGGAAGTTGAGAGAGATGGATAGAAAAGGGAGAAGATGGCGGTGAGACGGTGGCAAGACGATTTTCGTCGGGGAAGCAAGCAGCGGCGGAGGGTTCTGTAAATTGAAGAAAGGGAAATTCGAGTGCTATGGAGGGTTCTGTAAATTGAAGAAGAAAGCTGGGAAATTCGACTAAGTGTGTGAATTAAGGGTTTATGATAATAAACTCAAATTAGGCTAGAACAATTATTAAGTGTGAGAATAAAGAGGGTTTATGATAATAAATTCAAATTAGGATAATAAACTCAAATTTTAAAATCCACCTAATTAGGGAGAACCACTAAGTGGATTATTAAGTCTAAAAATTTTAAATAATGGGCTTATGATAATAAACTCAAATTAGGCTAGAACAATTATTTTGATTGGACTAAGTATACATATAGAATTAATAGTATTATTTCTAATCTTAAAATTCTAAAAGAGTATTAATTAAATTAATACTGCATTATAAGAATTAATTTAGTATTTTAAACTTAGAATTTAAAATATTCCAATTAAATTATCTTGAACTATTATAGTACTCATTATTAAATTGATTGGGTGAAATGTGAAAATATTAAGAATTTAATAAATCATGAGGGAATGATTTAAAATCATGTGAGAATAATTATATAAATTACTAAGTACTCGAATACTAGTCGAATTAGAGACGTGAATAATACACGAAATAATAGAATATTTCATTCTAAAAATAGACAAATTAAATTTTATACTCATAAGGAGTATCTCACCTCATAAATAAGGTTCTAATTAATAATCATATATAGTGTTATTTTTTTTTAAGTTTTCTATTATACAAAAAACACTAATATACATGACATTTTTTAATAGAGTGTCATGTATATTAAATTAAAACACACACATAGATGACATTTCAATGATATTGTCATCTAAGCTCCCAAAGATGACACTATACCATGACATTATTTAACAAAATGTCATCTATATTTTTCCTAACACATTATAGATGACATTTTTTTTTCAAAATGTCATCTTTCCAAAAAATGCGCTCATAGATGACATTTTTTTCAAAAAATGTCATCTATGATGTGTCATCTATGCTCATTTTTCTAGTAGTGCTATCTTTAATTCTTACAATTTGTTTTGGAATCTGTAACCCATTTGCTCTATATCTATAAAAATTCTTTGGGTTTCTGATGACAAAACCTTATTGTCCAGAACATATATAACTACTATCAATCGTTATAACCTAATAACAAAAACATAAACAATCTGGCCTTTTAAACCAGATCACTCTTAATGCTTGAAATTAGGATGATATTGTGAAGTGCGGTTTCAACATCATCAAAAAGGGGGAAATTGTTGGGAACCCTAAAGTATTTTGGTTTTGATGATGATCTCTCGAAACACACTTAGTCTTTACAGCTTTGATTAGTGTTAAACTAATCTACATGTTAACAGATCACTAAGCATAAAGTGAATTCTGATAGAGAACAGATTAGGTGATGACTTAGCATGTAAAGAAATTATTCCTATAGAAGTCATTTCAATAATAGTCTAGGTTGAAGACACAGACATTTCTCAAAAAGAAGAAATCGATCTGCTATGACAGTCGTCGACCAGATCACCGACCAGATCGATGATCATAGCGAAGCACCAGATCAATAAAGTCATCAAACCACCAGATGACATCATCCTACACATCATATCCACTTGCCACGTCAATATTGAAGTCCATCCACTAAGGTTTGGAAAGAAAATCCTTGATTGACACGAAGAAGGAAAGTAATCACTATCGATCTCCTTTCCATTCTTAGAGGATTCAGTCAACGCTTCTACAAGGCAAGAGAGAGATATGATGGACATCATTGATTGGCAATGTACAATCAATTCCACGCCAATCAACAAACGGCTAAAATTTCAAATTCAAAGCTATATATATTTGGAGCTCAAAAGTCAGAGATAAGTACGTGTGCTACATCGACAAAAACACCTTCAAGCAATCAATCTCTACATCATACTAAAGCTTCAAACAGTTTGTGATTCAAAATCACACCAACCCAACCTCGATTCAAGTCTGTCTTATCGAGAGAAAAGGGATCACCCTGCTAGCTAGTAGTCTTCTAGTGGTAACGTAGAGGTAATCTGTTGAAAAGGGACACGACCATTATTCGTGCATAAGTTTCAACCAGATTGTGTCTGAAACTTGTGGCTCGTTCTCTGCGAGTATAAAGAAGGAGAGTATCCTAGTAGTGGATAATCTGATCTAGTTTTCATCAGATCATGGACGTAGGGGTTTCCCGAATCACGTTAAACAACTACGCCATTTATCTTTCTGCATATTTATATTCAGTTGTTCATTTATTCTAGCCTCTTACACTATCATTTAATCTGCATCTCAATCAACCTGCCTTAACGACCTGAATCATAATTAAGGTTTTCAAAATAAGAGCACCAACTAAGTCCACCATATTTCTACACACACAATACTTTGTAAGTAATAAGATCACTCTTATTATTGTCTAAGTATTTACACTAGAGAGCAACCTGTTTGGATTGATCTGCTATTGATCTGTCGATCGATCTGGTCAGTCATCTGTCGAGCAATTTCTTCTTTAAGAATAGCTTGAACTCTCTGATAATCAACCAAGTAAACTGAAAAGTTTGTATTTGGTGTATTCCCCCCCCCCCCCAATACACCAAACCTTGCTCTTTCGGGACCAACAAAATCTTGAATTCTCGCTAAATGAACTCCTTTTACTGTGCTGGAAATGATTCCTTTTGCGAAGTGTTGGGAAGTGGACTACAGTACCTCCCTGAGGGTGGGTCCTCCCTGTATCGTACCCGAGAGAGCTTATGGGAGTGCGAACTTTCTTAGTCAAAAAGGGTATGCACTACCATTTTTGACGAGTGGTTAAAGGAATTGATTAGTTCTACTCATACCAGCATGGTGCATCATCTTTTCAAGTGACCCCTTAGTAGAAACTCCAAGGTTAAGTGTGCTTGGCTTGGAGCAATACTATGATGGGTGACCTACTGGGAAGTGTCTTGGGTCAGCCTGTCAGTGAGGACAAAGCAAACTATGAAAGAAAGTGTTGGTGTGTGGGGTCAGTACGTCAATTCTGAAGGGCGCTCCAGATCCAACAATTGGAATCAGAGCTGGTGCTTCGATTGTGAAGAATCGAATTCGGCGGAGCCCCATGGCTTGTGTTCGAAGGAGAGCCAACATATGCTCTCAAGATCCGATGCATCCTCTAGAGTACCGAGATGGTCCTGAGGGGGTATTGTTGGGAAGTGGACTCCAGCACCTTCTGGAGGTAGGTCCTTCGTGTATCGTACCCAAGACAGCTTATGGGAGTGCGGCCTTCCTCAATCAAAAAGGGCCTGCAGTACCATTGTTAACGAGAAGTTAAAGGAATTGATTAGTACTACTCATACCAACATGGTGCATCATCTTTTCAAGTGATCCCCTTAGTAGAAACTCCAAGGTCAAGCGTGCTTGGCTTGGAAAAATACTATGATAGGTGACGTACTGGGAAGTGTCCTGGGTTAGGCTGGGAAAGAAAGTGTCTGTGTGTGGGGCCAATTCGTCAATTCTGAAGGGCGCTCCCGATCCAGTGGACCTTCTTCTATCACCTTCCACATCAGAAGTGATGAGCTTTCAAACAGGTCTTGATTCGGGAAAGCCCCTACGTCCACGGTCCAATCAAACTAGATCAAATATCGACTACTATGATAAATTCTCTACTTTATACTAGCTTAGAATGAGTCACGAGTTCCAATCAAAACTAGATGGAAACTTGTGCACGAATTGGCGTGAAATCTTGACCTTTATCCTATACTAAGTTGAGATTAACTTCTATAGGAATATTTCCTTTAAATATCAAGTCATCGCCTAATCTGTTCTATAACAGGATTCACTTTATGTCTAGTGATATGTTTTACACGTAGAACAGTTTAAACTCTGAAACAGCTAAGTGTGTTTCGAGAGACCAGCATCAAAACTAGATATATTAGGGTTCCCAACAATTTCCCCCTTTTTGATGATGTTGAAACCACACTTTACAATAATGTCCTAGCAACTTCTAAGAGTGATCTGGTTTGATGACCAGATGGATGATTATTCGTTATTTAGGTTATAACGATTTAAGACATTTTATGTGTGTTCTGGACAATAGGGTGTTGTCTTCAGAAACTTCAAAGAAACTTCATATATTTATATAAGAGTCAAGACAGATTGAAATGCATAAAGGCAAAAACAGAAGATGCAGATCATAGTAATATGAAGAGATGTAGCTATCTGCTCTTCCTTTTCTCATCTTGAAGTTTCTTCATCTTCGCCCTAGTCTCATCCGATATTAACTGGACACTTTCATAAACCCCTTCTCTTATCCTTACGTAGTCAGGGTCTTCTGCATCAACCTTGTAGCCTCTATTCTCCGCCAGTTGGTTTATGAAAGTGAGCAAAAATGTTTTGTCGGGCAGATCAGTCCCTGGGATGGTGGGGCACGCTCTGAATTCTTTCTCCGGGGCAGTGATCTGGATTTTAGCTTTTTCTGCAGCCTTCCTTATTTCTTAAACCAAGTCCCCTGCCTCATTCAGATCCAGGTAGCGTTGAAATGCCTCATTGGGTGTTCCCTCGATGTATGCAGGCTCTTTAAGGAAGTATCTACACATGATGAAGGCGTTCTTGAGTCCTTCCCATCCATCTCTTAGATGATCTGGCACCCAGTTGGTTTCTCCAGATGATCTGATGAGAGCAGAAGGCCCACTGGATCCAGTTCTCTTCCTTTTCTTTTGAGGTTGGCTCGATCTGCTGGAAGATTTTGACTTTAGAGTTTGAGCAGATGGAGTAGATGTTGGTGCACATGGTGGGCTGGTTGATTGTGGTGCTATCTGCTGCTCAGGTTGAGCCTTCTCCTTTTCCTTCCCTTTCACAGCAGTGGGCTTCTTTCCCTTTACAGACCCTTCCCCCTTTTCGACATCATCAACAATCATATTGATGAGTGCCCGTAGGGAAGTGATCTCTTTCTTCATCGTCTTAATCTCCTTGTCTGAATCCACTTTTTGTGTAAGCAGTGAGGTAATGCTGAGATTTGAATCATCGATCTGCTTTTGGAAAGATGTTTTTGTTTTGAGCAGATCAGCTTTATACTCTTCCTGATCTTCTTTTATAGTCTCAATCTCATCAAAGTAGACGTGAAGCATTGTTTTTTTTGGATAGCCCAGATCATACAGCTTCCTTTCCACAAAATTTTTGCTATCAGCTTCAAAATGCCTAAACATGGCTCTGGTGTGAGCGTTGGCTTCTTTCACCACATCTACCGTTATGCCTTCGGTCTGTTCTTTGACAATGGCGTGAACCATGTCCTTTTCTTTTTCTGCGAAGGCAATGACTATCTTGTATATCTCCTTGACTTTGAGCTCTGTTGTGAATAGACTTTGATTGATCTGTGCCTTCCTTTCTTCAGCAGCAGCTTGATCATCATCCATCTTTTTGCTAATCTTCTCCAGCTTCATTCTGCATATTCGCCTCAAGTCAGAGTCAACCTGGTCAACGTGAGTTTTCAGGTGGTTGTTGAACTCTGTGAGAATGCGAATTGCTTCATCTTGTACGGTGGAGAGGGTTTCATACATGTACTGGTCCACCTTTCTGGAGATTAAGTCCCCGACTTGAGTATTTGACAGAGATTGATGCTACGTCATCAAAATGTCCTCCAGATTGGTCATCTCCACATAGTCTTCCATTGTAGCTGCGACAGCTGGGGTATAGATATCATCTGTCTGTATGCCTCCCACCCGCTGTTCAGCTGGTTCATGTTCTGCTGGAGCTTGATCAACCACTGCGCTTTGAGTTGAGCTTTTCTTGGCTGGTTCCCCCTCAGCCTGTGCAGTGGGTGTCATGGTTTGGTCTCCTGCATCAGCCACTTGTTTGTCCGGTTCTGGCTCAGTCATTGCTGCACCCGATTGGTGAGCATTAGAGGGTTCACTTTCAACCTTTTCTCTTTCTCCAACCTCTTCATCTTCTTCTTCATAAGTCACACTCTCAAAGAATTGCAGCATGCCATCCTTCTCATACAAAGATCTCAGATCGATCTGTAACTCGTTGGCTTCGTGCTGGGATATTGATAGTATGTCTTGGGGAAATGATTCTCTCAGTTCTGTAATGGAAGAGACTCCGAAGGTGTTTAAGAAAATAGCTTCTTCCGCTTTGAGAGCATCTATTGATTTGACCTTGAGCAGAGCATCCAGGACGTAAAATTCCTTGTCCTTGATGAGAAGCAGTAGTTGTACTTTTTTGGCTGCATCATAACTCTCAGGAGTGAGCTGGATGCCTGGAAATCTTTTGAGTACAGCTCGATCTGCTTCTGCCTCAAGTAGTTTGACAACAGATTCGGCCTTATTCAGCTCTTCATCCTCATCTGTAGATTCCTCTTCCTCGATCTCCTCATTGATCTGCTCTAAGTGATCAGCAGCCGATGGACTTGTAGTGTGAGCTGGAGAGAAATCCTGAACCTGGTCTGGGTCCAAGGATGAGATGGGAGCTACATCCTCTGGTGGTCCACCCACCAGGATCTCTGCCTCCTCAACCTCCTGTTGAGGGAGAATGGTTTCTGCAGCAGCAGGTTCTTCAACCTGGACTTCATCAGCTAGTTTCTGAAGTCTTCTGCGTTTGGGTTTGGGCGGCTGGGCTGCTGTGGATGTATCAGTTTCAATTGAGCTGGCTCTTCTAGTCACTCGTTTGGGAGGAGTCCTTTCAGTGGGCTTATCCTTTGTCACCCTTGATTTTGTGGATTTTTCAGTTGGGGCAGTAGGTGGGATCCAGATGGGGTTAGAACTACCCATCTCTGTCAGTGCATTAGCCACCACAGGGTCAGTCACCCTTGCAAGTAAGTTAGCAGAGATGCCCATTGACATCTCGATCTGGTGCTGGTCCTTTGGGAAGTGTAGTTTGGTGTTAAACTCAACAAGTGTATCCCACTGGTGTTGTGGAAAGAAGGATTCTAGCATGAAGCTGATTTTGGTGGAGTGCCTCAAGCTGCTCCTTTTCACTTCAATCCCTGGTTTGCCTCCTTTGACAAACATGATCATCTTGGCCTCCTTAGCCAAGAGATCAAACAATATCCTGCTCCGATTAACCGGTAGGTTAAGGACAATGGCAGCCAGGATTTTAAATTTCTCTGGGGTAACCTGGTCATAAGACCCATTATGGTTTAAGAAAATTCGCTGTACGAATTCAAACAAGATTCTGAACTCTAGTGCGAGAAGGGCTCGGGTGAACATCTTGTTCATATACCGGATTGGTACTATCATGACCATTTCTACAGCCTCCTGAAGCTGTTCTTCTGTTAGATCTCCAAGGTCAAGACCTTCATCCTTCCACTTATAAACGTCATTAATGATGTTTATGACGTTGTAAGTGGTGTTACTAATGGTGTTCCCCTTGCTAACCCTTATGGTTGCCTCGTTTCCACCTTTCTCGCCCTGCCACGAGAGGTAGAAGGCGGTGACTTCTTTAGGCAAGAAGTGGACTGGATAAGAAGTGATGATGTTGTGAAATCCTACAAAGAAATCAAGCCAATATATGTGAGCACTATTCTTCCATTAATGAAGTATAAGTGCCCAGAGCAGATTACAGAGTCTAGCATTCTATATCATAGTACTAGTAAACATATACATGCAGATGGATAAAGACAGTTTTCAATACAATTTCGAGACATGATATAGAGCAGTTAAAAATAAATAAAATAAGCAACAACACATAAATATTAAACCTTTGCAGCTTCGAACAAGATCGAATGCCTTGTCCAGTTTATGAAACCCGAAGGTATCAAGAACTGCGAAAAGGTCTTGATGAATATAGGGTTTTAGGAAGTTCGCTTGCTCAAGAAAAACAGATGATTTGGGTGCCATATTTGCTAAAACAGAGTGATTTACGAAGGTAGAGAGAATTTGGAAAGGAGGAGATTTTGCTAAGTGTTTCAAGGATTATAAGTGTAAGTGATAGACGAAACGACTTATCAGTTATATAAACGAATGAGGGGATAAATAAAGTAATAAAATATTTAGAAATCCTTCCCTTAACCAAGTAATGGGATAATTGATAAAAAATATTAATTTAATATCCACGTGGCTGGTAGTCATCTGGTTTAGATCGATCTGTTGGGAACCCCACAAATATTCTAAGTTTTGATGATTCTCTCTCAAAAACACACTTGGTATTATTCATGTTCTGTATCATTTCTTTTGGTTTCTATAAACCAGATAGTCGAAACCAGTTCAACCAGAAAGATGAAAGAAGTCTCAGACAGAAAGCTGAAGCAAGACAACTTTAACAGAAAGTTAAACCAGCAAGTCTCAGACAGAAAGCTGTAGTAAGTCAACTTTAACAGAAAGTTGAACCAGAAGGCTTCATACAGAAAGATGGAAGATGTCTCGGACAGAAAGTTGAACCAGCAAGTAACAGACAGAAAAGCACTTCAACCAGAAAGTGTCTAACCAGTGTTCAACCAGAAAGGCACTAAGACCAGAAAGGACATAACCAGAAGGTTTGAAGCAAA
>JAPKLX010000534.1:31533-53929 GCA_026898415.1 Leonotis leonurus
TTATTTCCAGTACTGTAAAAGGAGTCCATCTGGCTAAGATCCAAGATCTTGATACAGCCAAAGAAATGTGGGAAGCTCTAAGGGATCTCAGTCTAGGTTCTGAAGCAATGATTGAGAACAAGCTGTCTCTAGCATGTAACAAGTTTGATGAATTCAAAATGAAACCTGGAGAAACCATCGAGCAGATGAAGAACAGGTTCATTGAAGTACTGCTTGAAGTCTCTGCCTTCAAAAAGAATAAGTACACACAGAGAGAGAAGAATCTCAAGATTCTGAGAGCTCTACCGCCAAGCTGGGAAATTTATTCAGCTATGCAACCTCTACGTGCTGATTTTAATGATCTATCTGTAGAAGCACTATTTGATCATCTAGCTGTCCATGAATGTGACATCAGAAGGATTCACGGACCAGATCATTTCTCCAGCAAGAAAAACAAAAATAATTCAAAGAAGGAGAAAGAGACTGCCTTCAAAGCGAAGTGCAAAACAGATGAATCAGCATCATCTGCTACACCAGCAGAAGGAGGATATGATAAGTTACTCAAAGAATTCTCAATGATTGCAAAGAGAATGGACAAGATGGAAGTCAGATCAAGAAAGTATCGTAGGTTCTACAAAGATCTTGAGAGTAGATACCAGAAGAACAAAGAAGCAGAATGATCTGATGACAAAACAGAAAGTAGAGGTAATGGTAAAATCACTAATCCTACTGACTATACATGTTATGGTTGTAGGAGAACAGGTCATTTAAAAACCGATTGCCCAGACTTATCTAAAAGTCAAAGAGAAGAACTACAAGCTAAGAGGGACAGAAAACTAAAAGCTCAACGTAAAGCCATGATAGCAGAAGAAGAAGATTCTAGCTCAAGTCATCTATCTGATAGTTCAACAGAAGATGATGAAGCATTCTTTGCCAAAGAAGAAGAAAACTGGGATGAATGCTATGTAGGACTAGACAACGGTCTAGGTGATGTAGAGGTAAATTCCTGCTACTCTAACTCTTCAATTGAGATTTCCCATTATTGTGTATGTAACACAGACAACCAAAACTACGAAAGTAAGAAATCTTAGGCTTTCTGTTGTTCCAAATCTCATATGGTGTCTTTCCATATCTGAGTGTGATGGATGATCTGTTTTGAGTGATCTGTTTCTCCTCTCAACACCTCCATTTTGTTGAGGGGTCCTAGCAGCTGATGTTTGATGAGTAATTCCCATCATGTTGCAGAATGCTTCAATCTTCTGGTTGAGAAACTCTGTTCCTCGATCTGTTCTGATAGTGGTTACACTCAACTCCTTCTGTTTGGTGATCTTGTGTAAAAAATCAGGGAGTTTGTCAAGAGTCTCTTTTTCTTTAACAGAAAGATGACCCAAGTGAATCTTGAGTAATCATCTATGATTACTAGGGTGTATTTTCTCCCATTTATACTTAAAGGTTTGACTGGTCCAAATAAATCCAGATGCAAAAGCTCTAGTATTCTTGGTGTTGAGTGAGCTGTTTTGCTTGAAAAAGATTATCTGGTCTGCTTTCCAGCTTGACAGGCTTCACATATATGATCTTTATCATATACTTGATCTGGTAGACCTTCCACTAATCTTTCTTTAGCAATCTTGTTGATTGACTTGAAGTTTAGGTGGCTTAATCTCCTATGCCATAACCAACTGTTTTCTGATACAGTCTTGGTGACTAAACAGGTCTCGATCTGGTTTGTCCACTGGAGAATGTATAATCTATCATGCAGTTTACCGGTAAGGAGTATCTCATCTCCTTCCTTATTTTTCACCAGACAGTTGTTAGTATCAAAAACAATCTGATTACCGTTAGCACAACTGACTTACAGAAAACAGATTGTGACTAAGACCCTCAACATATGATACATTAGTGATAGTGGTCTTGCCAACTTTGATGTTTCCATACCCTCTGGTATATCCTTTTGAATTACATCCAAGAGTGACATGTGGTCCTGGTTTCTCTATGTAATCTGATAGTAGGTTCTTGTCACACGTCATGTGTTTTGAACAACCACTATCTATTATCCAGATTGTTCCTTTTGCTACCTTATTCCTTCTTGCAGTCCTTTGATCCTGTAATTAATCAAACTTAGCTACCCTTCAACGTTTGGGTGCTTGATTATTAGCAAATATTCCTTTTCGAATCCAGAACATTTTAGGGTTAGGAACAGAAATATAGCAGGTAATGATGTTCCCATCATTGTCAACTTTAGATAGAGAGTGAATTTCAGATGGATGAAATCGTTCTGTTTCACCATTCTTCAAGTTCCTCTTATTATGGAGTGTCATGTTGACAATTTTTGTCCTGTTGACATTTGCCTTGTGAAGATGATCTGTTTCTGTGTAGTGAGATGGTTGTCCCTTTGTTTGATGATACTGTCTGTTCTTCGCATCTTTTATTATCATCTTTTGAGGATAACCTTTCTTGTTTTTCAAGTCTTTTACTTGATCTGGAATTTGCTTCCTTTCTGGTACAAATCTTGTGGTTCCCGAGGACTTTTCTGAGTGACCTGGATATCCTAATCCAGATGTGCCCTTTTGCTGCATATTGATTAGTAGTTTAGCACGTTCGTCACTTTTGTAGATCATTTCTTTGCCTTTCTTGATCTTCTCCTCAGCAACGTTGTTTCTTATAACCAGATCCTTCACTTTTGAATTAAGTGTGTGGATCTCACTGTCTTTTCTCTTGATCTGTTCTTCCAGATCGTTAATTTTAGCAACAAATTGTGTATTTGCTGTGCTCAAAATCTGCTCAGATTTCTTTAGTCTATCATTCTCTTCAACAACTTCTCTAAACAGCCTCTTGATGCTCGAATAGCTTTTGAACATTTCATTGACCTCATCCCATGAGTATTCAGCTTCATCTTCTATTTCCTGTTCCAGATCAATATCATTTGAAGAGGTAGAGTTGCAAGAATTTACCTCAACTTCATCCAGACCGTTGTCTAGTCCCACATAGCATTCATCCCAACTTTCTTCATCATTAGCAACGAAGACTTCATCATTTTTTGATGAACCATCTAAAAAATGACTCGAGCTGCTTGAGTTCTGTTCAGCTATCATGGCCTTGCGCTCATATTTAAGTTTTCGATCTCTTTTAGCTCTCAGCTCTTCTCTTTGGTTTCTGGACAGATCAAGACAATCTATTTTGAAGTGACCTGTTCTGCCACATCCAAAGCAAGTGTAATCTGTAGAGCTAGATGTCTTGGTTGTTTTTGCAGTCTGCTGCTTTGATTTATTCTTGTCATCAGATCGATCATTGTCATGCTTCTTATGGAAGTTTTTCTTGTTATCTTTGTAGAAGCGTCTGTATTTCTTTGATCTGATCTCCATCTTGTCCATTCTTTTGGCGATCATTGCAAACTCTTTTAAAAGTTTGTCGTAGCCTTTCTCTTCATCTGGTGAGCAAGGTTCAGATGGATCGTCTATTTTGCTCTTCGCTTTGAAGGTGCTTTCTTAGAGCTGCTTTCTGCCTTTTTGCCTTTTTGCCTTTTTGGACAGATGATCTGGTCCTCGAATTCTTTGAATGTCACATTCATGACCTTCAAGGTGATCAAATAATGCTTCTGTGGACAGATCATTGAAATCTGCACGGAGAGGTTGCATTGCAGCATAGATCTCCCAACTTGGTGGAAGAGCTCTAAGTACTTTCATGTTCTTCTCCCTTTGAGTATACTTGTTCTTATTGAATGCAGATATCTCAAAGAGAATACTAGTGAATCTCAACTTCATTTGTTCTATTGTCTCGCCTGATTTCATCTTGAATTCATCATATTTGTTGCAGGCAAGAGACAGTTTGTTTTCAATCATTACTTCAGATCCTAGACACAAGTCTCTTAGGGCTTCCCACATCTCTTTGGCAGTATCCAGATCTTGGATTTTCGCCAGATGTACCCCTTTGACTATGTCAGAGATGATTCCTTTTGCGAAGTCATCCAGATTGGCTTCGCGTCGTTCTTCTGCAGTATACTTTCTTGGATCCTTGGGAACTATCTGTGTAGTTACACCAGTTGCATTGGTTACTGTCACTTCTTCAGTGATCTGTAGTGGACCTTCTTTAATGACTTTCCACATCAAATAATGATGGGCTTTGAGTGCCATCTTGATCCTGAAACTCCATTCTCTATATCCTTGGATAGAGAATTCTTCGCAGGCTCTGACAACAGAAGATTCCATGGCAGATAGTATGCACGTGAATGAAAAAATAGGTTTTCCTAGATCTATTCAAGTTGACCACGCAGGTTTTATCCCTGTGAAACAAAGACAATGGTCGTTTGAACCACTGCTCTGATACCACATGTTGGTCCCGAAAGAGCAAGCTTTGGTGTATGGGGGTGGGGAATACACCAAATACAAACTTTTCAGTTTACATGTTAAATTAATAGAGAGATCAAGCTATTCTTATTTAAGAATTTGCTCGGGAGATGACTGACCAGATCAATACTCAGATCGATACCAGATTAGTCCAAACAGATTGCTCTCTAGTGAAAACACTTAGTCAATAATAAGAGTGATCTTATTATCTTCTGGGTGTTGTGTGTGTGGAAATATGGTGGATTTAATGAGTGCTCTTATAAGAAAACCTTTAAAGACAGTCAGATTGTTAAGCAGACAGATTGATATGCAGTTTGTATGATAGTGCAGAATGTTAGAGTAATAAACAACTGAAAAAATAAAGATGCAAGAAAGTAAATGACACAGTTGTTTAACGTGGTTCGGGAATTCCCTACGTCCACGATCTGGTCAAAGCTAGACTAGATTATCCAATACTAGGATGCTCTGCTTCTTTATACTCGTGGAGAACGAGTCACAAGTATCAATCAAAGCTAGACAGATACCTATGCACGAAGTGAGGGTCGTGTCCCTTTACAACAGATTACCTCTACGTTACCACTAGAAACCTACTAGCTAGTAAGGTGATCTGCTTCCTTTCGACAAGATAGACTTCAATCGAGGTTGGGTTGGTGTGTGAAGAATCACAGGTCTTTTGAAGCTCTTAGTCTGGATCAAAGAAAACTTGAGAATATGTTTGTAGTATAGCTCACGTGTATTGTATGTTTCCAGATTTGAACTTCAAATATATATATATAGGCATTGAATTGAAAATTCTAGCCGTTTGTTGATTGGCGTGTGATTGATGGAATATTGCCAATCAATGATGTCCATCATATCTCTTCTTGTCATGTAGATAACGTTGACTCAATCTTCAAGATATGGAAAGCAGATTGCTAACCATCTCTTTCCTTCTTTATGTTCTATCGAAGATTCTCTTTCCAATCCCTGTTGGATAGGCTTCAGTCTTGACGTGGCAAGAGCATATGATGGGTAGGATGTTGTCAGCTGGTGGATTGATGACTCAATCTATCTGGTGCCTCGCTGTAAATATCGATCTGGTCATCGATCTGGCCACTGTCTGTTACAGTAGATCGATTCCTATTGGCGTGAAATCTTGACCTTTATCCTATACTAAGTTGAGATTGACTTCTATAGGAATATTTCCTTTACATATCAAGTCATCTCCTAATCTGTTCTATAACATGATTCACTTTATGTCTAGTGATCTGTTTTACACGTAGAACAGTTTAAACTCTGAAACAGCTAAGTGTGTTTCGAGAGACCATCATCAAAACTAGATATATTAGGGTTCCCAACAGATTGGGGCAATCAAAGAAGAACAAGAGAATTACACTGCTGATCTCACCAGTGCAAAATCATCCATGGAGCAAAAGATTGATGAATCCAACACCAATATCACATCTCTGCTCAACTACAAGATGGATTCTGAAAAAGAAATGAAGGAGATGAAGGAGGAGATCACCTCCCTTAAGGCACTCATCAAAATCTATATTGATGATGTCGAAAAAAGAGGAAGGATCTGTAAAGAAGAAAGGAGAATCTGAAGGGAGAGGAGCAGAAGGAGCTGGAAAAGAAAAAGGTCGGTCTGGTGCTGTTAGGACAGAGGCTCAACTTTAGTTGCCAACACAACCAGATCAACTAGATCAACCATTTGCTCAACCTAAGAGACCATCTAAGTCTGAATCAAGCAGATCAAGTCAATCTCAGCCACTGAAGAAGAAAAAGAAGAAGTCTGGATCTGGTTGGTTCTTCTCCGCACCAATCAAGACCAAAAAGCCAAAAGAAGGAGAAACCAGCTGGGTACCAGAGAATCTGAAGGAAGGTTGGGAGGGGCTGAAGTATAGTTTTATCATGTGCTGCTACTTTATCAAAGAACCAACATACTGTGAGGGCACAGCTAATGAAGCTTTCAACCTCTATCTGGACATGAACGATGCAAAGGATCTGGTCCAGGCCATAAGAGAAGTAGCTGCAGAGGCCCAGATCACTATCACTGCACCAGATAGAGAATACAGAGAATGTCTAGACATCCCTGGCACTAAAATCCCTGACAAGACCTACCTGCTAAACTTCATAAATCAGCTTGCAGAAAACAGGGGGTACAAGATCGATGCTGAAGACCCAGATTACATCAGGGTCAGAGAGGGAGTGTATGAAAGTGTCCAGATGATCTCAGATGAGACAAGAGCAAAGTTGAAGAAGCAACAAGAGGAAAAGAAGAAGAGCAGATAGATACCTCTTTTCACATCACTCACTATCTTTAATTCTTACAATTTGTTTTGGAATCTGTAACCCATTTGCTCTCTATCTATAAAAATTCTTTTGGTGTCTGATGACAAAACCTTATTGTCCAGAACATATATAACTACTATCAATTGTTATAACCTAATAACAAAAACATAAACAATCTGGCCTTTTAAACCAGATCACTCTTAATGCTTGAAATTAGGATGATATTGTGAAGTCCGGTTTCAACATCATCAAAAAGGGGGAAATTGTTGGGAACCTTGAAGTATTTTGGTTTTGATGATGATCTCTCGAAACACACTTAGTCTTTACATCTTTGATAAGTGTTAAACTATTCTACATGTTAACAGATCACTAAGCATAAAGTGAATTCTGATAGAGAACAGATTAGGAGATGACTTAGCATGTAAAGGAATTATTCCTATAGAAGTCATTTCAATAATAGTCTAGGTTGAAGACCAAGGTTAAGTGTGCTTAGCTTGGAGCAATACTATGATGGGTGACCTACTGGGAAGTGTCTTGGGTCAGCCTGTCAGTGAGGACAAAGCAAACTATGAAAGAAAGTGTTGGTGTGTGGGGTCAGTACGTCAATTCTGAAGGGCGCTCCAGATCCAACAATTGGAATCAGAGCTGGTGCTTCGATTGTGAAGAATCGAATTCGGCGGAGCCCCATGGCTTGTGTTCGAAGGAGAGCCAACATATGCTCTCAAGATCCGATGCATCCTCTAGAGTACCGAGATGGTCCTGAGGGGGTATTGTTGGGAAGTGGACTCCAGCACCTTCTAGAGGTAGGTCCTTCGTGTATCGTACCCAAGACAGCTTATGGGAGTGCGGCCTTCCTCAGTCGAAAAGGGCCTGCAGTACCATTGTTAACGAGAGGTTAAAGGAATTGATTAGTACTACTCATACCAACATGGTACATCATCTTTTCAAGTGATCCCCTTAGTAGAAACTCCAAGGTTAAGCGTGCTTGGCTTGGAAAAATACTATGATAGGTGACGTACTGGGAAGTGTCCTGGGTTAGGCTGGGAAAGAAAGTGTCTGTGTGTGGGGCCAGTTCGTCAATTCTGAAGGGCGCTCCCGATCCAGTGGACCTTCTTCTATCACCTTCCACATCAGAAGTGATGAGCTTTCAAACAGGTCTTGATTCGGGAAAGCCCCTACGTCCACGGTCCAATCAAACTAGATCAAATATCGACTACTATGATAAACTCTCTACTTTAAACTCGCTTAGAATGAGTCACGAGTTCCAATCAAAACTAGATGGAAACTTGTGCACGAATTAGGGTCGTGTCCCTTACAACTTGTAGATAAATCTACTAAAATACCTCCACATTAATCCACTTAGAAAACTACTAAGCTAACAAAGATATCAACTCTCCTTCTCGATAAGACAGACTTGAATCAAGGGTGGGTGTGGCTAAGTTCACGAACAACTTTGAACAATTCTGGAATGAAAAATCTTCATCGTTGGATCCTTCGATGTTGCGTAGATTTCTCGACAGTGTTTCAGCACTTAGAACTTTGATGATAACTCTCGTATATGATCGCGAGTATGTTCGTGTATATCTCCAGATTTTTGTTCGCAACTTTTATAGGCTCAAAATTAAAATTCTGACCGTTGGGTTGATTTGCGAGCATTAAATGCTTGATTGTCAATCATAGATTTGACTACCTAATTGATAATCTTGCCATGTTGAGAAAGATTAGCGAGATCTCTTTGATTTTGATAACAGATTTGCTGATTGATCTATTTCCATCTTTGATCTCTGATTGATTCTCCTTCCTTCTTTGAAACTCCTAATGATGTGGCATAGGGATGAGATTCTCTTTAGGTACATCGAGTGACGCATTTTATACCCAGATGAATTTGAGAATATCAGATGATTATGAAAAAATTCAGATGACTCATTGTATATTCGAACATTACATAATCTCTAACTTAGTGATTTGTAAGGGACAGGTTCACTCATCATGCTGGTCAGGTCAGGTTCACTTCCAGTGAGGTGGTCTGGTTCAGGTTTGTCTGCTTGCATCAGGTTTACTGGTTGGCTTCCAAATAACAGAAGACTAACTAGATCAGATGACTTCCTAAAAGACAGAATACTTAACATATTTTGGTCCTTTATATTTTAGTCATCAGCTAACCTGTTCTAAGAGGTTGGTTTTCTATAAATAAGACTTTATAACTTAATCTTTTTTTACAACTTACCAACACTAAAAATAAAATCAGGCTTGCTCCCTATCAGGTTCACTTATAATTAAGTGATCTCCCTGTTACAATCTGAGCAGACTAGGTCTAATAAGCAAGTCTAAAAATAAATCTAAATGTTTGTTTCGAAAGAACATTATCAAAACAAAATATTATGAGGGTTCCCAACAACATGATTTACGTATACATATTGAGAGGTTTCACAGTGAGATAATTTTTACGTGATGTTGCTTAGAACCAAGTCTCAGAAATTAGTTATTTCTTAATCTGTGATTATTACATTAGTATATGCTGCTGATTAGACTCTGCTTTGATTCATCTATGCTTCTGGATATTTTGTAACCCAATATAATGATGTCTTGGGCTGTAGTGATTGGCTTAGCTAGAAGTGCATGATTGTCAGTTGCACAAAATCGCGTCTCGATTAACAAGAGTTGATTAAATTTGCGTGCGGCGTTCAAAAAGGTTTATTGCATAAGAAACCCGACATGTTGAAATTTATTTTATATGTAATAATTAAAGTCTGAACCGGATTACTTGCGAATAAATATATTAACTAATTATGAGTTGTTAGCAAATATATTCACGCGAGAAATAATTAATGACAAGAGGGTTACATGCGTAATTTGGATGAATTAAGATGAGTTAAATATTTATCCTATAGTAGAGTCGATAAATATTTATAATGGAATTAAACATTATTACATTTCCATAGAGTAATTAATTTGAAGTTAAATTAATTTAAATTAATTTAATTTAAGTCTAAGTTTGACCAATCAATTAATTAAATTTAATTGGGCCAAAATGACTTGAAAATAAATTTAATTAAGTTATGGATTTGACTAAGTCAAATTAGTTTTGAATTATTCAAAATTAAAATTTGAATAATAGATGAAATTGTAGAGAGATAAAAGAGGGAATTAATTCTATTATTTGGGATCTTATTCATTCACCTTAGAAACCTTAACCAAGCCCAATATATATAAAAGGAATACATAGTTGGCCAAAAATTACACACTCCATACCATATAATTTTTGGCCATTATAGAGAGATAAAGTCTCTCTAATTTTCGTAAATTAAGAAGCATTCAAACGCTTTAATTTTCGTTCTTGTTCTCCTAAATACTTGATAAATTATTGCTCACATGATATTCAAGTAGAAGATCAAACATAGGTTAGAAGTTTCTAATTAAGGTTAGATTCGAGGAGATCAAGAGGAGATTCCTACGGTGTGGATTGCGGTTTGATGCTAACGATTCAATTCGTTACTCCACAAGCGAAGGACTAGTGAAGGAGAAGGTATAGTTATCTAATTCCGCAATTATATTATCCTATGTGTTATTATTTGTTTAAGAATTAATTATTTATGTTATTAATTAAACCTGTGGATCCTGCGCATTTATGAGCCCCTCATACAGTATCTATCAGTTGGTATCAGAGTCGGTCACATGATTTAATTTATTGTATAAATTGGATTTAATTCTTTATTTTATTTGTCTGTGATCGTAATTGATATTAAGATGCTAGATTTAAATTCAAGCATTATATATGTTCACGTGGCTTATTTGTTTTAATACATCATTTATTCGTTTGATTCGTTCTTCGGTGCCCGTTTTGAGGCTTAAATATAATCACACGAGGGTTGACCGTGTTAGATTATAATTTATTTTCAATGTATGGTATTTAAATTATGTAATTGAGTGGGAGAAGAACAATGATGGAGAATGGAAGCTGGAACCAGCCCACGGCATCGCGCCATAAGGCCCTCGGCAGGGAGCAACGATGCCCAGGTAGTGACACCCGGCCGTGGCACAGCGCCAGGCGGGCTCGAGGGATGAGCGGGCAAGGTGCGACAAAGCGCTGGCCAGGCGCGACATGAGGCTAGGGCCAGCATGCGCAACGCGCGGCACCCAGCAAGAACAAGGAGATAGAGGATTTAAATTTAAATTCCTTAGTTTTATGAATTGGTTAGTTTTTTTTCCCATTTTGGGTAATCAGTTGCAATTATTTGCCTTATTATGTGCTTTATTGTTTTAATTTGGCTTTTATTTGCTATTATTATGGGGATATTGTTTATTTCGATATGCCATATTTTATGGGGATCTTATCTGGTTTAGATATGCCATAATATTTTATTATCCATGTTAAAACTTTTTTAATAAAATAACTAAGAGATAATTGTGATTCCATGAGACGGTCTTTTCGTGAAGTAACTTGTTTTATTCCATGCGGGATCATATTTTACGAGTTCAAGTTATAAGATTTCTCTAAGATGACTATAAGATATTGATTGATGGCGATATGATCCCTCCCATGTGGGCTTATTCAAGTCCAATGAATTTCTTTGGCTTACGTGTAATTAAGCAGTTATAACAGCACTGCACGGCCTCTGACTATTGAATTATATGACCAATAAAATCATTTTAAAATGGATTGTGTAATCGATCACATTGCGTGGTTTGCATGTTTTATTTTAAACAGTATGTTCAAAACCATGTTCTCTTTACAGGTTTTGATTATCTGCGTTTGAGCATGTTATTTATGATAGTTTAATTGATTTATTCTCTTTTTCTATTAAGCATGACTTTCAATCCACTTTCCTCGATTATTGAAAAGAATGACTTTGAGATGGATAATTTTATTCACTGGAAAAGGAATTTGGAAATTTTCCTCACTGCTTACAACATCATGTTCGCCCTTGACGATCCATGTCCACTAGTTCCACTTGACAACGCCTCTGCTAAAGCGAGGGCTGGATATGATAAATGGATTTGTGCTAACAAGATGACAAGGTGTTACATTATAACTTCCATAAACAGCACCTTGCAACATCAGCATCATGACATTGAGATATCTCCGGATATCATGTCTAGCCTGCATGAGAAGTTCTAGACACAGAACAGGATGGCCAAGCAATTGACCATTAGTAAAGTGATGAACGCCTCAATGGTAGAAGGGACATCAGTTCGGGACCACATTATGAAGATGATGGGTTTTCTAAGAGACATCAAGGCTCTAGGCATTCAGATTGACCAAGAATCTCAGATAGATATTGTTTTGTACATCTTACCAATGAGCTTTTTTGTCGTTCCGTCTCGCCTATATCATGAATAATGATGACTATTCTTTGATGGAATTCCTAGATGAGCTCAAAGGGGTAGAAGCACTCATGAAAACCAAAGAAGCTCCAACTTCTTCTAACAACCCTAAAAAGGGTAAGGGCAAGAGGAAGGGAGCAGCAAAATCTGTCAAGAAGGGGTAGAAGCACTCATGAACGCTTCAATTGTCAACCTGCTGTTTGTTGTATGGTCTGGGCTCTCTCTCCAACAAGTCTTCCAAGTCCCAAAAGCCTACATACTTTTTGAGCTTCTCTGCTGCTCCAGGTGTATATAATTCATCAGTGGACTCTCCTACAATAACTTGGCCAACAGGTTCTTCGATGACAGGTTCAAGAACCACTTTCTTTGCTTTCTTGTTCTTCTTCTCTTTATCACTTCCTCCAATCTCCTTCTCTGGTTTTTTCTCTTTCTCCACTTCCTTCTCTTGCTCTGTTTCCTGATCTGATTGAGCAGTGGGCTGCTTTGATTATTCTGAAGTAGGTTGTTCTTGAGCTTGGTGTGCTAGTATCGATTGTTTTGGATGTTGTGGTTGAGATATTTCTGAAGAGTTGTGTTGTTCTGCTGCTGCTGAAGTACTGGGCTTTTCAACAGTTGCCTCTCCTTGTTCTGCCATATTCTCATCAACCTCATCTGGTTGAGCAAATGGTTCTTCCATAGCTTCCTCTTCTGCCTCATCATCTGTGTCAGGTACAGACTAGAAGAATTCCATCTTGTCTTTGTAATGTGATTTCATATCAACATTTAACTGACTGGCTTCGTGCTTAGAGATGGTCAATATCATCTGATGATATGTTTCCTTGATCTCAACAGTTGAAGACACATCAAATATTTTCTGGAGAGTGGCCTTCTAAATCTTCAATTCCTCGATGGATTTGATCGTAAGTAGAGCATTCAGGATGTAGTACTCACTGTCCTTTATCAACAGATAGGTTTTCACGGGACGAGTTGCTACATAACTCTATGGTGTCAGCGCGATTCCAGGAAAATCTTGCAAAACAAAATGATATGCTTCATTCTCTATAAGTTGGATCACTTCCTCAGCTTGCTTCCTCCTAGCTATTTCTTCGTCAATCTCTTCCTCCTCATCCTCTTCGATTCTCTCCAGTCGATCTGGTGAGGAAGACGGTGTAGCTGTTCTAGCCAAAGAAAAATCTTTCTCTTGGTGTGGATCATAAGATGACTCGAGCATAACATCATGTAAAATCTCCTGATCTGGTGACTCCTCTGATGAGGTAGGTTGTTATTTCTTCAAGCTCCTCTTCTTCTGCTTTGGCTGCAGCGGAGGAGATGAAGTTTTTGTCTCAGAAAAGCTAGCCCTCTTGGCAGGTTTCCTCTTCTCTTTCTTCTTCTGCTTGTTGTATTTCTTCATGTCTTCCAACTTAGATGGAGCAACCCAGGTTGGGTTTGAATTCATCATCTCTAATAGGTGAGCTGTAGGCTGAAAGGTATTGCATCATTCCAGGCATGGTGTTTGAAAAACGTTTCAAGATCTCTAAAACCTAGTAATCAATATCATCGTTTAAAGAATAGCTTTACTATAAAAGAAGTAGATTGTTAGTTATACAATATGTATTATTCTTACAAAGCAATCCTGAACATATTGATTACCATATTGACAAGTTTAATCTCTTTAGACATTGACAGTTGGTTTGGGTTAGGAACATATCGTTTTTTTTAACGATCTGTTCCGCCTTTCCCTAAATCTATCAGCTAGCTGTCACATAGTTATTGACAAGGTTTTAGATATCATTTCATTCTAGAATAGATTTCAACAGATCACAATTGTAAAAAGGAAAGTTTGAAATTTCAAACGTACTTATAGGAACGATCTGTGTCTTTCTTAAATAGTTTAAACAATTGGAAATGTAAAAGAACAGATGGTTAGAAAAACCATTTGTCCTATAGAACTAGCTATTCTCTAGTATAGTGTCACACCCCAAATCCCGAGGGACGGCACACGCGCCAAGGGCATGATTGGGCGGGGATAAAAGAAGGGGGAAGAAAGGGGGGCATTGTATTCGTGTGCATTATATAAGTGAGAGTTGTCCTTAAAAATCGGACAACATCTCCTCTATAACTTTGACTATGCCATTTTACAACCCAAACAGCTAACCAATGCAAAGACAATGTCTATAATAATGAATCTAAAATGAATCATATGCAATATGGAGATAATATAGCTCGAGTCATGGGAGTGGTAATCCAGAATCCCAAGCGGCCGAATCATCCAAGATGAAATGAATTGGAGATAATACAGCTCGAGTCATGGGAGCGGTAATCCAGAATCCCAAGCGGCCGAATCATCCAAGATAAAATGAATTGGAGATAATACATGGGAACGGTAATCCTGAATCCCAAGCGGCCGAATCATCCAATATGAAAGACGGGGTTGGAGATAATACAGCTCATCTTGTAGGAACGGTAATCCAAAATCCTCGAGAGGCCGAATCATCCAATAAGAACCGTCGATCAAAGGCGGAGGTTAGTGAGCTAAGCTCGCCAAAAGGAGTCACTCACCCAGCTCACCAAGTGTGGTCGGCATTCGCTCGAACACTACACAAGGGGCTGAGGAGTTGAGCGTCCAAGAGGGGCCGACTACTTCTAAGCTCTCCTATGCACGTGTATGCATGTAATGGGCAATAATAATATGATAACATGAACTTTTATTAATAATGGCCGATGAGGCCTTCGTGGAATGAGAAAATGATCTTAGACTTTAAACATATATATTATCACACACATATACGTGAATGATAATTATTTCATAAATATTATAACATACGTTAGCATGGCAGCGGAAATTCTTATGTATAGAACGGTAAACCGTTCTCGTGATGAAGCAATCGTCATCCAAATAACACCATTCCTCAGCCACACACATCATGCTGCTTCCTTAGCCTGTGAAAATTTTTGTAAAACGTGGGGTGAGTACTAGTGCACTCAGTTGGGTTTTTCATAAAACGAAAAACATAGTTTCTGTTCAGTATACTTACCTTAGAAGGTTTTGAAACAAAAATAACTTCTAAGTAAGCAAAACATTTGTGCATAAATTAAACATGACCCGGCATGACGTTACTCTTATATAGGTTATGTCCCGGGCCTTTTACCACCGACGGATCATAAACATTCAGTCAAATAGGGCTCGACGAACCGTAAACCCTAACATAGCATGAGTCAAAACTCGATGGTGATCAACTCACCGCAGTAGAGACTAAGTGATCACAATCCTTAAATCGATGTGTTAGGCCGAATAA
The DNA here is from genome assembly GCA_026898415.1 of Leonotis leonurus. Taxonomy (NCBI): domain Eukaryota; kingdom Viridiplantae; phylum Streptophyta; class Magnoliopsida; order Lamiales; family Lamiaceae; genus Leonotis; species Leonotis leonurus. The sequence continues at coordinate 46,730 of JAPKLX010000534.1, forward strand.
GAACCCTCGGCGGTCGATAAGAGCATTAAACAGTCCATACCTTCGTGAAAACATTTTAACAGAGATCCATGCATTTTTCATTTAGAGAAAAGAGCTTAATAACTCAAAATACGTATATATCCCCAACCTTTCACTAATGATATTCCTCGATTACGGGAAAACCGTAAATCCTTATGAGCTCAAATTTCAGTGCTAGGTACCTGTTAGTCATAGGGAATATATTTTGGCTTTAATTTTCAAAAAGGAACTATAGATAAGTAGTACTAAATTTTTAGGCTCAATATTATTCTTTTTATTACGTAATAAATTAATTTGGCAACAACCGGGCTTTCAAATAATTTTGGCCAAGAAGGCAAAAATACTCCGAACATTATTCCCTATAGGAATATGTATAAACATTTTTAAAATATGCAACTTTACCTCGAAACTTAATCGAGAAGATTCGTAGTCTTTTTCAAATCTATGAAAATTGGACCGATGAAAATTAATGAAACCTCTTTCAGAAAATCCTATATTTTTTTCTCTACAGGCACTATAAATTTCACCGTAAAAGGATAACCGGTTAGTAAATTTTCTTTAGAAAAACATAAAATAGTATTATATATATAATGCATGCAAAACTTTTACGTAGACGAAAACACATTATGCTCATGCCGATATGTAGAATGCATGGCCTTGAACATAAAACCTTAAGGAACCCTAGCCGTCCGAAGAAAACCCTAGCCGTCGCCACATCCGGCCATCATCGTCCCGAACTCCCTTCGGTACTCGAGTTCTATGTAATGAGAGCTAGGCATAGGAGAAAACCGTTTCGAAAAAGGACGTGAAACGAAGAAGAAAACGAGAGGTGAAATTATGATAAAAATTTCGGCGACGGCGACGTCGCGACGGTTACCCAACGGCGGCTGAGCCACCTTCATTGAATTCCCGAGCTTCCATTGCCTTGCCTCAGCATACCTCTTTGACTCAACTTGACCTCGGAACGAAGCTTCGAGAGCTTGACAATGGCGACAAAGGGAGAAAAGGAAGAAGAAGAAGGGGGGGGGGGGGGGGGGGGCGACTGAAATTGTGGACTGAATGGGGGGAGGAAAGTCTCGACTCCCCCCTGCTTTTATAGAAGAAAATAATTTTTTTTTATTTTTTTTATATATTATATTATATTATATTATTATTAATGCTTTAACCTTAAAACGTCGTAACTTGTGTACACGACTTCCTTTTCGGGCAAACCTAATGTCAACATCTCCCTTTCTTCATACTCTACACAATGACTATAATATTGATATAGTTTCGGTCATGCATGGAAAAATTAATTTTTTTAACGACGTGCTTAAACTTTAAAAATTCCATAGCGGTTGCATACGAACTCCTTTTTGGGTAAACCTAGTGCCAATATTTTTCTTTTGAAAAACTCTACGCAAGGAGTATAATATGTATATACTTTCGACTTATGCATGAAAAGCATTTTTTAAATAAACCTTTTAAAAAGCTTTGCCGGTCTGCCAAATTAACATGGTAGGTCCTAACAGGCTCTAGGTTTTTCCTAAAATTCTTATTTCATCATACCTATATCCTTTAATAGTTAGAACACTTAAAAGTATAATTTAGAAATTAGCAGGATATTACATCCCTCTCCCCCTAGAAAAATTTCGTCCTCGAAATTTCATGTTACCTGAGAGAATAAATCAGGGTACTGACTCCTGAATTTATCCTCCATTTCCCATGTAGCCTCATCTTGCCCATGATGGTTCCATAGAACTTTCACAAGAGGAATTTCTTTATTCCTTAATACTTTGACTTTCTTATCCAATATCGATATTGGTTTGTCCTCATAAGTTAAGTCCTCAGCAAGGACTACCTGATCATATTTTATGACATGCTTCGGATCGAAGACGTACTTTCGAAGTTGGGAAACATGGAAGACGTTATTAACATCTCCAATACTTGGTGGCAGTGCCAACTTATAGGCAACAGGGCCTATCCTTTCTAGGATTTCAAAAGGTCCTATATATCTTGGACTTGGCTTTCCCCTTTTTCCGAAACGTATTACTCCTCGAGTAGGTGAAACTTTTAGGAATACCCGATCCCCGACCATAAACTGTAAATCTGTTCGACGCTTGTCCGAATAGGACTTTTGCCTATCCTGAGCTTCTTTGATTCTTTGTCGGATTTGGGCAATTATCTCAACTGTTTGTTGTACCATTTCGGGTCCCAACAATTGTCTCTCGCCTACTTCATCCCAGTAAAGTGGTGATCGACATTTTCTCCCATAGAGAGCCTCGTAAGGTGTCATTCCTATTGTTGCCTGATAACTATTGTTATAGGCAAACTCGATCAAAGGAAGAATTTCTTCCCAGCTCCCACCTCTGTCTGCCACGACTGATCGCAGCATATCTTCTAATATCTGTATAGTTCGTTCCGACTGTCCATCAGTTTGTGGGTGAAATGCGGTACTAAAATTCAGCCTTGTTCCCATGGCCTCTTGCAAACTTTTCCAGAACTTGGCTAGTTTATCCAGATCAAAAGTCATTCTAATTGGCAAGAAATGTGCTGACTTGGTTAAACGATCGACCACAACCCAAATAGCAGTGTTCCCTTTTGTTGATTTCGGAAAACTTACCACAAAGTCCATGTTGACATGTTCCCACTTCCATTTCGGAATTGGTAATGGTTGCAACAATCTAGATGGTCGTTGATGTATAACTTTGACTTGTTGACATGCAAGACAACGTTCAACAAACATCGCCACAGTCTTCTTCATTCCAGCCCACCAAAAATTTCTTTTAAGATCTCTGTACATCTTGGTACTCCCAGGGTGAGCGGTGTACGGAGTTTCGTGAGCTTCGCTCATGATTTCATCCCTCAACTTTTGAACAGCTGGTACGCACAACCTACCTTGAAACATCAAGGCATTATCCCTAGTTTCTGAATATCCTTTTGTATCTTCGGTTCTTACCTTGAAACGCATTTCTTTTAGGAACTCATCCCCTTGTTGTGCTATCACAATTCTCTCCCTTAGGTCTGGTTCAGCTATCATAGCTGCAATAAAACCTTTAACTGTTTCTGGTGGATGAACTATTTCCAATTTGAATGATTCGAATTCTTTGAGTAATTCTTTTTCTTGCGTAAGAAGACATCCCATCTTAGCTTTTGTTATTCGGCTTAAGGCGTCAGCTACCACATTGGCCTTTCCTGGATGGTAGTTGATCGTACAATCATAATCCTTGACTAGCTCGAGCCATCCCCTTTGTCGCATGTTCAAATCCTTTTGTTCAAAGAAGTATTTTAAACTCTTGTGATCAGTAAAGATCTCACACTTAACTCCATAGAGATAGTGTCTCCATATCTTCAAGGCATGAACAACTGCAGCGAGTTCAAGATCATGAGTCGGATAGTTTAACTCATGGGGCTTCAACTGACGAGATGCGTATGCAATTACTCTATGGTTTTGCATTAACACACAACCCAATCCAAGCTTAGATGCATCAGTATAAACGATGAATCCTTCATTTCCCTCTGGTACAGCTAACACCAGGGCCGTGGTCAACTTTGTTTTTAGTTCTTGAAAACTAGCCTCGCAACTTTCCGACCATGTGAATTTAAGTCCCTTCCTGAGAAATTGCGTTAATGGCTTTGCTAGCTTTGAGAATCCTTCAATGAATCTCCGGTAATATCCCGCCAAACCGAGAAAACTACGAATCTCATTGGCATTCGTTGGTGTTTTCCAATCCTTGACTACCTCAATCTTGGCCGGATAAACTTTGATTCCCTCCGCAGACACTATGTGTCCAAGGAAAATAACCTCTTTGAGCCAAAACTCGCACTTGCTGTATTTGGCGTACAATTTTTCCGCTCGCAAGGTATCAAGCACAATGCGTAGGTGTTCTGCATGCTGATCCTCATTTTTAGAATATATGAGGATATCGTCGATGAATACCAAGATAAATTTATCTAGGTATTGATCAAATATCCGGTTCATCAAGTCCATGAAAACTGCTGGAGCATTTGTTAAGCCAAAAGACATCACAATGAACTCGTAATGTCCATATCTTGTTTGAAAAACTGTTTTTATAATAACCTCCTTTCTTATCTGGAGTTGGTGATAACCTGAACGCAAATCAATTTTGGAAAAGACAGTTGCTCCCTTTAATTGGTCAAAGAGATCATCTATCCTTGAAAGAGGATACCTGTTTTTAATGGTAAGCTTGTTTAATTCTCGATAATCGATGCACATTCTCACTGACCCATCTTTCTTCTTGACAAATAGAACTAGCGCGCCCCATGGTGAAACACTTGGTCGAATAAAACCAAGTTTCATTAGTTCTTGTAGCTGCAGTTTGAGCTCTTGCAGTTCCTTTGGCGCCATTCTATAAGGTGCTTTTGATACTGGAGCTGCTCCAGGCTCCAAGTCGATGGTGAATTCAATTTTTCTATCTGGAGGTAATCCTGGTAATTCATCGGGAAAGACATCTGGATAGTCGTTTACAATCCATTCATGTGAGAGGTTCTTCTTTTGATGTGCATCAGTCATCAGACTGACAAGAATTGCTTGACAATTTCTTTTCCTTAGAAATTTAGCAGCCTTGAATGCTGAAATAATGGGTATCGGATGTCCCAATCTTGACCCATGGTACCTAACATTTGATCCGTCATTTGCTTGAAAAGAAACATCTCTTTCCTGGCAACGTATAGTCACCTTATTTTTCTCTAACCAATCCATACCCAAAATGACTTCGAAATCATTCATTTCAATGACATATAACTCTGTTGTCACCTCACATTTGTTGATTTTCAATTTCTGCTTCAGGCACACTTCACATGCTAAAATTATTTTACCTGAAGGAATACTAATTTCCAACAGATATTCTGCCCTTGAGGTTGTTAATCCCAATCTAGTGCATGTACTTTTTGCAATAAAAGAATGTGAAGTTCCCGTGTCAAATAAAGCAAATACAGGTACATCAACTAGACTGATCATACCTGCTAAATTCCCCGGAGCTCAGGCGGCTTGTTGCTGATTCAAAACATATGCCCTTGCTTGTTGTGGTGCTCGGTGGTTTCCATTATGTGCTGGATTAGGCCTCACCAACTGGTTTGGCCTTTGAGGTCCATTTTGCTGCCTACGTGGGGGAGCCATAGTTCTTTGATTCTCGGTGCAATCTCTAGCGAAGTGCCCAGACTTTTTGCAACGAAAACACTCATTGCTATCTTGGCCACATTCACCTTGGTGGTTTTTACCACAAGTAGTACAAACAGGTTTGTTATTGTTGTACCCATGTTGTGGATGTCGTTGTTGCAGTTGTGGCTTCTCCCTTCCCTGATTTCCTTGATTTTGGTTATCCCATTTTCTTTTTCCTTTTCCGCCATCTTGATTTTGAGCATGTGATTGCACTCTTTCTTGTGGTAACATGGATTCAATGTTCAGTGCTCTGCTCAGAGATTGAGCATAGGTTAGCGAGATTCCAATCTCCGGTCGAAGTCCCCTTCGGAATTTATCTGCCCTGGCTGCATCAGTTTCAACTAGATGGGGTGCATAGCGTGACAGTTGATTGAATACACGATCATATTTGGTGACCGTCATTTTTCATTGTTTGAGATTCCAAAATTCATTTTATTTCTTTTGCCGGTAGCATCTTGGCACATATTTTTCCATCAATTCCCCCTTGAAGTCCTCCCATGTGTAAGCTTTCCATTGTGGTGTTGTCATAGTTCTCCTTACAGACTCCCACCAGAAGTCTGCCTCTTCCGTCAGTTGAAATATTGCACAATTTAATTTCTCATTATCCTCACAACCGATGTATTCAAAAATACGTTCAGTTGCACGGATCCATTTCTCAGCATCCTCAGGAGTGCCCATGCCATCAAATTGGGGTGGATTTTGTTTACAAAAAGTATATTCGGCACGCCTAACCACTAAGGGCGGGTCACGGGGTCTCCCTTCCTCGTGGTTACCTCGATTTTGATTTTTAGGAGGCATTCTATTCAAATAGATTTTATCAGTAGTAATAAAGTTAGCAATGTACATAATCATGATAACCTATATGTCAATATTCATCATTTTAAAATAAATGAGAATCATCTCATCCATTCCATGGTCGGCGAGCCATCCAGGTAATCACTTTCTAGATGTTCGTCCTATGCATGACTTTTTTTTTCATTTCGTTCTCGTGATCGTACCATGTCATGAAAATTCAAGCAAGTATGAATTTTCTTCAAACATTATTTTAGTTGCAAACAAGTTGTTTACATAACAATCCATCCCTTAATCAATCAATCATAATGTCACATAGGTTAAACCAAATGTAACCATTCATATAGCCCTTGTACTTGACAATGCATGTCAAACTTTATACATGTCATATCATGATTCAAATAGGCACACATGTCCTAAGTGAATAAACATATCATTTACTTTTCCATGGTATATATCATCATGATTCAATTAGGTACATACGTCCTAAATGAATAAACATATCATTTCCTTTTTCCATGATTTTCATAGATCAAATAGGTACATATGCCCTAGATGATTTAACATAATCCTTTTCATAACATTCCTTTCCTTGAATTAACTAGGCATATAAATCCTAATTTGATTAAACATTCTTTCTTTTCATAAACGTCATAAAAGAACACGTCTTAAATGATAACTTTTCCATAGAAATATTTATAGACAAGCATTTTCCATAAAACTTTTCTTTTTAAAATAGGAGTTTAAACAAAAAAAAAATGTACCTTTCTTTTCTTTGTTGAGAGGCAGCGTGACGGCGAGCTGAGGGTGTTATTAGGATACCTGTCTTTGGTTTTACAAACGCAATGCAATTCCTAAACATGCCAGACTTAACATGAACGCACCAGAGCATCGACCGCTCTGATACCACTCTGTCACGCCCCAAATCCCGAGGGACGGCACACGCACCAAGGGCATGACTGGGCGGGGATAAAAGAAGCGGGGAAGAAAGGAGGGCATTGTGTTCGTGTGCATTATATAAGTGAGAGTTGTCCTTGAAAATCGGACAGCATCTCCTCTATAACTTTGACTATGCCATTTTACAACCCAAACAACTAACCAATGCAAAGACAATGTCTATAATAATGAATCTAAAATGAATCGTATGCAATATGGAGATAATACAGCTCGAGTCATGGGAGTGGTAATCCAGAATCCCAAGCGGCCGAATCATCCAAGATGAAATGAAT
>JAPKLX010000534.1:54329-72620 GCA_026898415.1 Leonotis leonurus
AGCGGCCGAATCATCCAAGATGAAATGAATTGGAGATAATACAGCTCAATACATGGGAACGGTAATCCTGAATCCCAAGCGGCCGAATCATCCAAGATGAAATGAATTGGAGATAATACAGCTCAATACATGGGAACGGTAATCCTAAATCCCAAGCGGCCAAATCATCCAATATGAAAGATGGGGTTGGAGATAATACAGCTCATCTCGTAGGAACGGTAATCCAGAATCCTCGAGAGGCCGAATCGTCCAATAAGAACCGTCGATCAAAGGCGGAGGTTAGTGAGCCTAGCTCGCCAAAAGGAGTCACTCACCCAGCTCACCAAGTGTGGTCGGCATTCGCTCGAACACTACACAAGGGGCCGAGGAGTTGAGCGTCCAAGAGGGGCCGACTACTTCTAAGCTCTCCTATGCACGTGTATGCATGTAATGGGCAATGATAATATGATAACATGAACCTTTATTAATAATGGCCGATGAGGCCTTCGTGGAATGAGAAAATGATCTTAGACTTTAAACATATATATTATCACACACATATACATATACGTGAATGATAATTATTTCATAAATATTATAGCATACGTTAACATGGCAGCGGAAATTCTTAGGTACAGAACGGTAAACCGTTCTCGTTATGAAGCAATCGTCATCCCAATAACACCATTCCTCAGCCACACACATCATGTTGCTCCCTTAGCCTGTGAAATTTTTTGTAAAACGTGGGGTGAGTACTAGTGCACTCAGTTGGGTTTTTCATAAAACGAAAAACATAGTTTCTGTTCAGTATACTTACCTTAGAAGGTTTTGAAACAAAAATAACTTCTAAGTAAGCAAAACATTTGTGCATATATTAAACATGACCCGGCATGACGTTACTCTTATATAGGTTATGTCCCGGGCCTTTTACCACCGACAGATCATAAATATTCAGTCAAATAGGGCTCGATGAACCGTACACCCTAACATAGCATGAGTCAAAACTCGATGGTGATCAACCCACCGCAGTAGAGACTAAGTGATCACAATCCTTAAATCGACGTGTTAGGCCGAATAAGAACCCCCGGCGGTCGATAAGAGCATTAAACAGTCCATACCTTCGTGAAAACATTTTAACAGAGATCCATGCACTTTTCATTTAGAGAAAAGAGCTTAATAACTCAAAATACGTATATATCCCCAACCTTTCACTGATGATATTCCTCGATTATGGGAAAACCGTAAATCCTTATGAGCTCAAATTTCAGTGCTAGGTACCTGTTAGTCATAGGGAATATATTTTGGCTTTAATTTTCAAAAAGGAACTATAGATAAGTAGTACTAAATTTTTAGACTCAATATTATTCTTTTTATCACGTAATAAATTAATTTGGAAGCAACCGGGCTTTCAAATGATTTTGGCCAAGAAGGCAAATATACTCCGAACATTATTCCCTATAGGAATATGTATAAATATTTTTAAAATATGCAACTTTACCTCGAAACTTAATCGAGAAGATTCGTAGTCTTTTTCAAATCTATGAAAATTGGACCGATAAAAATTAATGAAACCTCTTTCAGAAAATCCTATATTTTTTTCTCTACATGCACTATAAATTTCACCGTAAAAGGATAACCGGTTAATAAATTTTCTTTAGAAAAACATAAAATAGTATTATATATATAATGCATGCAAAACTTTTACGTAGACGAAAACACATTATGCTCATGCCGATATGTAGAATGCATGGCTGTGAACATAAAACCTTAAGGAACCCTAGCCGTCCGAAGAACGGCCGACCACCGAATTGGAGCTTTCGGAGTCCATCGGTGACACCGACATTGGAGGCTGTGGTGATCGGTCGTGGTCCCTTCGGGCCACATCCGGCCATCATCGTCTTGAACTCCCTTCGGTACTCGAGTTCTATGTAATGAGAGCTAGGCATAGGAGAAAACCGTTTCGAAAAAGGACGTGAAACGAAGAAGAAAACGAGAGGTGAAATTATGATAAAAATTTCGGCGACGGCGACGTCGCTATGGTTACCCAACGGCGGCTGAGCCACATTCATTGAGTTCCCGACCTTCCATAGCCTTGCCTCGGCATACCTCTTTGACTCGACTTAACCTCGGAACGAAGCTTCGAGAGCTTGACAATGGCGACAGAGGGAGAAAAGGAAGAAGAAGAGGGGGGGGGGGCCCCCCCCCCACCGAAATTGGGGACTGAAATGGGGGAAGGAAAGTCTCGACTCCCCCCTGCTTTTATAGAAGAAAATATATTTTTTTTTATTTTTTTATATATTATATTATATTATATTATTATTATATTATTATTAATGCTTTAACCTTAAAACGTCGTAGCTTCTGTACACGACTTCCTTTTCGGGCAAACCTAATGTTAACATCTCCCTTTCTTCATACTCTACACAATGACTATAATATTAATATAGTTTCGGTCATGCATGGAAAAACTAATTTTTTTAACGACGTGCTTAAACTTTAAAAATTCCGTAGCGGTTGCATACGAACTCCTTTTTGGGTAAACCTAGTGCCAATATTTTTCTTTTGAAAAACTCTACTCAAGGAGTATAATATGTATATACTTTCGAATTATGCATGAAAAGCTCATTTTTTAAATAAACCTTTTAAAAAGCTTTGCCGGTCTGCCAAATTAACATGGTGGGTCCTAACAGGCTCTAGGTTTTTCCTAAAATTCCTATTTCATCATACCTATGTCCTTTAATAGTTAGAACACTTAAAAGTATAATTTAGAAATTAGCAGGATATTACATATAGGAACATGAAGACTTGAACCATCTCAAGTAAACGATCTTGGATCAAACAGATCGTTCATTACAATATCAAGCAGCCCACCGTCAAAACTAGGAGATCATTTTTCTTAAACGATCTGTCCTAATTCCAGTTGCTGCAAATACCAAGATGGTATCAAGTATGAAGAAGTATGATCAAATTATTAATTTGATATCACAAATTAATACATGATGGATAGCTCAATATACAGATCGTAGGAAACGATCTGTTAGAAGAAGAAGTTGCTCGTTGTCCCTCACGATAACTACGGTGGACTGCCGACATACATATTTATCATAAGTCAACAACTCAGTGTGCTGTCATATCAAATGAGATATTGTAAGGAATGAAGTACAATGATATCATATTTATTGTACAATGTATCCTCCTTGGAATGGGAAACAATGGGAAAGAACGTGATAGGTGGTTACAACACGCAATGCAGGCGGTGCATGCTTCTACAAAACATGCCATGAATTTAATGCAAAGTAGAAGGACTCTTCATCTTCACCAACGGCTAGTTGCAGAAATGGAGTCTTTAAATACCACCATCATTTCCAGAAACGAGTACGAGAATTCAAGCTATTAAATCTGCCATTACTCTGCCCAAATTTCTTCAAGCTCTCGTCGCTGAAAACACTCCTGCTTCCAAGAATTCTCTTGAGTGTTTAGCTTGCCTAAAGTTTATACTTTCTGGAAAACCCATTTAGGAAAAACCAAAGTTAGGATCTAGTTTTGATCCAAAAAGGTGTACTCCTTATATTGTAGTTTTCAGTCTTTGGAAGAAGAAGTGTAATCACAAGAAAATATCTAGTTTTGATATTTCTTGTGACTCGTACTCAACAAGTAAAAAGAAATGAGAAGTTTAGTGGATTTTCGATCTGGATCTTGATCGAGCCGTGGACGTATATCCCGAACCACGTTAACTACTTGCGTTCTTTATTTTCTAGTTTACCTTAGTTCATCATCTTCTTCATATCATTTTATAAATTGGTTTGATTAATATTCGGAGTAAAGAAAACTGTTTTTACTTTAACAAGATCAATAAACCACCAAATTCCACACACCACTTAAGTTGAGTTTTAACTTTCAAAGTTCTACTTAATCTTTGTGATTCACACATAAGGTCTTATTTGAGTAAGTTTAAATCTTCCTAACAAGAAGAACTTAACTTGCTACTCAAGCTATCTTATTTACTAAGTGTTCTTAATCTTTATTCTATAATCTAAAAACAAGAAAACCCTAAAAGTTTGAATTGGTGTATTCCCCCCCCCCCCCCATACACCAATCTTGCTCTTTCGGGACCAACAAGTGGTATGAGAGCAGTGGTCTATTTTGGCCATTGTTTCTTTCACAAGAGTTAATCTCTGTGTGGTCATCTTGGATAGATCTAGGAAAACATTTTCACTACTTAACACTTGCATTAAAATAATCCTCTACTTGAGTCATGGCAGGACAGATGGTTCATGCCTGGGAGGACTTCTCCATCGCTAGATATGATGACTGGAGCTTCAGAATCGAAATGTGTTTGAGAGCCCAACACATAAAGAAATGGAAAGTCATCATAGATGGACCTATCAAAATCATGCACAAATGCAGTGCATATATCAAGGATGGAACTAGTCCTACTCCATCTATTGAGATAGTTGAAGAGGAGAAAAGTATGGTTGAATATACTACCAAAGAAAGAAAAGAGGCTGAACTAGATGATTATGCCAAAGGGCTAATTTCCAGCACAGTTAGAGGCATATACTTGTCCAAAATTAGACATCTCCAAACTGCAAAGGAGATGTGGGATGTGCTTAAGGAAATCAGCTTAGGATAGGGCATAATACAAGAAAACAAGCTATCCATAGCTTGTAACAAGTTTGAAGAGTTTAAGATGAAACCTGGAGAGACTATCGCTCAAATGAAGAACAGGTTCACATAAGTACTTATAGAGATTGCAATGATTGACAAGAACAAATATTCTCAACTAGAGGAGAATTTGAAAGTCATCCGAGCACTACTTGCAAGTTGGGAAATCTACTTTGCTATGCATCCCATGATGCCAGAGTTTAATTCTCTAACTACTGATTCTCTATTTGATTTATTGAATGGAAATGAATACGAAATTAATCTTATATATTCATGGATCATCTAACTCAACATCAAATAACCATCTGCTGCAGGAAACAAGGATAAAGATGCAGCTTTCAAAGCTAAGGAAAAGGGAAAGGAGATTCCAAAACCAACTTTAATTGTTATTGGCAAAGAGTCGTCGAGCTCAGATGATGAGAACTATTCTACAAAAAATTATTTTGAGGAATACTCTCTCATGGCACAAAGATTCCAACGAATGGAAATGAGAGTGTTGGTCCAGAAAGAGCAAGGTTTGGTGTATGGGGGGGGGGAGGGAATACACCAAATACAAACTTTTCAGTTTACTTGACAGGTGACTGACCAGATTGCTTGGCAGGTGACTGACCAGACAGATCGATACCAGATCAGTCCAAACAGATTGCTCGCTAGTGTAAATGCTTAAACAAAATAAGAGTGATCTTATTACTTTCTAAGTATTGTGTGTGCGGAAATATGGTGGATTTAGTTGGTGCTCTTATAGACAAAATAAGAGTGATCTTATTACTTTCTTATGTAATCAACCACCTCTATCTGGATGGGTGTCTTGCCTTTCTGCAGTGGTTCCTATTCTACTTGTGCAGATTGCTCAGCTGTTTTAACAACTGGCGTGATTTGGTCAGCAGCATCAGCTTGTTGCTGAGCTGGTGCTGGTTATGCTGCACCCTATTGGTGAGCTTCATCTGTATCTTCCTCCTCATCGACTACACTTTCAAAAAAGTGTAACATCACGGCTTTCTCATATATCGATGGTAGATCGATTTGTAATTTCTGAGCTTCGTGCTGAGCTATTGCCAAGATGCTCTGAAGGTAAGTCTCCCTCAACTCAGCAATAGAGGAGACTACGAAGATGTTCAAAAAAGTTGCTTCTTCTGCTTTGAGTGTGTCGATTGATCTTATTTTGAGTAAAGCATCAAGGACATAAAAATTCCTTGTCCTTGATAAGGAGCAGTAGCTTTACTCTCTTAGCTGCATCATAGCTCTCTGGTGTGAGCAGGTGACTGACCAGATTGTTTAAAGCAGATTGATTGAGATGCAGTCTATATGGAAGTGTAGGGAGTCAGTAAAAATAAACAACTGAAAGTAAAAGTGCAGAAAGATAAATAACACAGTTGTTTAACGTGGTTCGGGAAATCCCTACGTCCACGGTCTGATCAAAACCAGATCAGATTATCCACTACTAGGATGCTCTTCTTCTTTAGACTCGCTGAGAACAAGTCACAAGTATCAATCAAAGCTAGAAGGATACTTATGCACGAAGTAAGGGTCGTGTCCCTTTACAACAGATTACCTCTACGTTACCACTAGAAAACTACTAGCTAGCAGGGTGATCTCCTCTCTCTCGATAAGACAGACTTGAATCGAGACTGGGTTGGTGTGATGTAGAATCACAAGTTGTTTGAAGCTCTTAGTCTGGTTCAGAGATTGATTGCCTTAGCGTGTAGTTATTCGATGTAGCGTATATTTCTCCAGATTTTGAACTTCAAGTATATGTAGGCTTGAATTTGAAATTCTAGCCTTTTGTTGATTGGTGTAGATTTGATTGTAGATTGCCAATCAATGATGTCCATCATATCTGCTTTTGCCTTGTAGAAACGTTGACCCAATCCTCTAAGTATGGAAAGCAGATCGCTAACGGTTACTTTCCTTCCTCATGATAATCAAAGATTCTTCTTTCCAAACCCTATTGGATGGACTCCTATAATGACATGGCAGGTGGATATGATGTGCATGGTGATGTCATCTGGTGCTTTGAGGACTCTGTCGATCTGGTGTCTTGCTGTGATTATCGATCTGGTCGGTGATCTGGTTGCTGTCTGTTACAGCAGATCGATTTCTTCTCTTTTGTGAAATGTGTTGGTCTTCAACCTAGACTATTATTGAAATGACTTCTATAGGAATGGATCCTTTACATGTTAAGTCATTTCCTAATTTGTACTATATCAGAATTCACTTTATACGTAGTGATCTGTTAACATGTAGAACAGTTTCACTCTTGAAAAAAAAGGACTAAGTGTGTTTCGAGGGATTATTATCAAAACCAAAATACTTTAGGGTTCCCAACAATTTCTCCCTTTTTGATGATGTCGAAACCACACTTTACAATTACATCCTAATTAATCATTTAAGAGAGATCTGGTTTAAGAGCCAGATTGATTAAATTTTCGTTATTAAGTTATAACGATTAATAGCAGTTTATATGTTCTGGACAATAGGATGTTTTCATCAGAAACCCATTTTATAGATGTGATCATGTAAAACACATAGGTTTACAGATGCAATCAAAAAGACAGAATACAGATAATGAAAAGATATGAAGTTAAAGTAGACTATCTAGTCTTTCTCTTCTCTTCTTGTAGCTTCTTCATCTTTGCCCTTGTCTCATCAGAAATCATTTGCACACTTTCATAGACTCCCTCTCTGACCCTGATGTAATCTGGGTCTTCTGCATCGATCTTGTATCCTCCGTTTTCAGCTAGTTGGTTGATGAAGTTTAGCAACTAAGTCTTGTCGGGGATCTTTGTGCCAGGGATGTCAGGGCATTCTCTATATTCTCTCTCTGGTGCGGTAATGGTGATCTGGGCTTCAGCAGCTGCTTCTCTAATTGCCTGCACCAGGTCCTTGGCATCATTCATATCCAGATACATATTGAATGCTTCATTCGATGTGCCCTCGCAATAAGCTGGTTCCTTGATGAAGTAGCGACACATGATGAAGCCATATTTCAGTCCTTCACATCCATCCTTCAGATTGTCTGGTACCCAGTTGGTTTCTCCTTCTTTCTGCTTTTTGTTCTTGATAGGTGCAGAGGAGAACCAACCAGATCCAGACTTCTTCCTTTTCTTCTTTGATATTTGAGATTGACTTGATGATCTGCTTGATTCAGTTAGCTTCTTTCCTGTAGATGGTTGATCTGGTCGATCTTGGTGTGCTGGTTGGATAATTTGAGCCTCTGTTTTCTCTCCAGCAACACCAGATTGATCCTTTCCTTTTTCAGCTTCCTTTCCTCCAGACCTTCCTTTCTTCCTAGATCCTCCCCCCTTTTCGACATCATCAATATAGAGTTTGATGAGTGCCTGAAGGGAGGTGATCTCTTCCTTCATCTCCTTCATCTCCTTTTCTGAATCTAGCTTGTATTTGAGCAAGGATGTGATGTTGGCATTGGATTCGTCAATCTTTTGTGTCATAGAGGATTTTGCATGTTTGAGATCATCAGTGAGATGCTCTTGATCTTCTTTGATAGCCCCAATCTCATCTATGTAAGTGTCTATCATAGTCTTTGTGGGGTATCGCAGATCCCTCAGTTTCCTCTCAACAAAATGTATTCCATCTTCTTCAAACTTTCTGAATTGTGATCTGGTTTCTATATTGGCAGCTTTGATCACTTCTTCAGAGATTCCATTAGTTTGGTCCTTAACAATGGCATGAACCATGTCTTTCTCTTTCTTTGCAAACTCTGCAACAATTCTGTACATCTCTTGAACTTTAAGCTCCAATGTTGCCAGAGTTTGATCAATTTGTGCCTTTCTTTCCTCAGCTGCTGATCTGTCATCATCCATTTTCTTACTCAGCTCATCTAGCTTCATTCGGCAAATTCTCCTCAAATCTGAGTCCACCTTGTCTACATGGGACTTCAGATGGTTGTTAAATTCTGTGAGAATTCTGGTGGCCTGGTCTTGGACAGTAGATAAAGTTCCATACATGAACTTGTCCACTTTGATGGAGATTAAGTCCTTAACTTGTTCATTGGATAGGGATTGATGCTGGGTCATCAATATATCCTCCAGATTGGTAGTCTCCACAAATTCTGCCATGGTGGCTGCGACAGCAGGGGTGTAGATATCATCAGTGAGTTTTCCTCCCACCCTCTATCCAGCTGGTTGATCTTCATCTCTTATGTAATCAACCACCTCTATCTGGATGGGTGTCTTGCCTTTCTGCACTGGTTCCTATTCTACTTGTGCAGATTGCTCAGCTGTTTTAACAGCTGGCGTGATTTGGTCAGCAGCATCAGCCTGTTGCTGAGCTGAGCTGGTGCTGGTTCTGCTGCACCCTATTGGTGAGCTTCATCTGTATCTTCCTCCTCATCGACTACACTTTCAAAAAAGTGTAACATCACGGCTTTCTCATATATCGATGGTAGATCGATTTGTAATTTCTGAGCTTCGTGCTGAGCTATTGCCAAGATGCTCTGAAGGTAAGTCTCCCTCAACTCTGCAATAGAGGAGACTACGAAGATGTTCAAAAAAGTTGTTTCTTCTGCTTTGAGTGTGTCGATTGATCTTATTTTGAGTAAAGCATCAAGGACATAAAATTCCTTGTCATTGATAAGGAGCAGTAGCTTTACTCTCTTAGCTGCATCATAGCTCTCTGGTGTGAGCTGGATGCCGGGGAATAATTTAAGCACTGCATGATCTGCTTTGGCTTCTAGCAGTTTGACTACCGTTTCAGCCTGTTTCTTCTCCACATCCTCATTAGAGGAGTCATCTTCTTCTTCTACCTCATCGATCTACTCTAATTGTTCAGCAGATGATGGGCTGGCTGTATGAGCTGGTGAGTATTCTTTGTCTTGAGTGGGATTAAAAGAGGAGATTGGAGCCACTTCCTCTGGTGCACCACTTATCAAAATATCATCCTCAACCTCTACCTCCTGTTGAGGGATGGGTTTATCTGTAGGAATTGGTTCTTGAACCTAGACCTCTGCCTCTTGTTTTGAGAGTTTCTGTAGTTTCCTCCTCTTGTGTTTTGGCTGTTGAGCTGCTGCGGAAACGTCAGTGTCTACTGAGTTGGCTCTCCTGGTTACTCTCTTGGAAGGGGTCCTTTCAACTGGCTTTTCTTTTGTAACTCTTGTCTTGGTGGATTTTTCTGCAGGGGCAGATGGGGGAATCCAGATTGGATTCGAGCTTCCCATCTCCATCAGAGCATTCATATGTACGGGATCTGTGGTTTTGGCTATCAGATTTGACGTGATTCCCATGGACATTTCGAGCTGGTGTTGGTCCTTGGGGAATCGCAGTCTGTCATTGAACTCGATCACGATATCCCACTTGTGTTGTTTGAAAAAGGTTTCCAGCATGTAGCTGATCTTGGTGGAGTGTCGCAGACTACTTCTCCTCACTTCAACGCCTGGACTTGCTCTTTTTACGAACGTGATCATCTTAGCCTCCTTTACCAATAGATCAAAGAGAATTCTGCTCCAGTTAACTGGCAGATTCAGTACAACAGCAGCAAGGATTTTGAACTTTTCTAAGGTGACTTGGTCGTAGGAACCGTTATGATTCATAAAAATTCTCTGAATGAATTCGAATATGATCTTGAATTCTGGCACAAGTAGTCCCCTGTTGAACATCCTGTTCGTATAATGGATGGGCACTACCATCACCATCTCTATTGCTTCTTGTAGTTGCTCGTTAGTGATTTTTCCAAGGGTGAGACCTTCATCCCTCAGTTTGTAGACTTCATCTATGATATTCAACACGTTGTATGTTGTATTTCTGATAGTGCTGCCCTTGCTGACTCGAACAGTAGCTTTGTTCCCACCTTTCTCTCCTTGCCATGAGAGATAGAAGGTTTCCACTTCCTTTGGTAGAAATTGAAGAGGGTGCGAGGTGATAATATTATGAAATCCTACAACAATGTTTAAACAATATAGATTAACACCATTCTTCCATCAATGAAGTATGAGTGCTCAGAAGTAGTTTAAGCAATACGGAATATCAAGTACCACGCTTCAATATATGTTCACATATGCATGCTAATGGATAAAACTTGTTTTTCATTACGGGTTTAAGGAGTTTCAGAGCATTCAAGATGTACAAAACAGTTTAAAAGAAAACTCATAAAAAGGAAACCTTTACAGCGTTTAACAAGGGCAAAAGCCTTGTCCAGTTTGTGGAAGCCGTACGTGTCAAGAACGGCATATAGATCTTGATGAATGTATTGATTCAGAAATTTTACTTGCTCAAGAAACAAAGATGATTTTGGAGCCATTTTGATAGATAGGTTTGTGAAGATTTTGAGAGAGTTTGGAATGGAGAAAGATTTGCTAAGTGTTTGTCGAAGAAGAAGAATGTAGGTGGTAGTCAAACAGTTTAATACATATATATATATAGGAAAATAATACACGGTGGAGATTAAAAGAAAATAAGATTGAGGGTTTTGATTTATTCTTCCCTTTTTACTTTCCCGCTTTTCTGAATTATAGACTTGCAGTCTATTACGGCCTCTACTCTACGTTTGATACACACGCTTTTGATCTAAGGGTTGTAGTGTGGCGCGTGTTGGTTTGAGCCGTCAAATTGCTTCCTTTCTCTTGATATGGTAAATATCTTTGAGATCACACTTCCCAAACACAGTACTAATCATCACAAGAATAAAGGATTAGGTATATAATGTCATAATTTAGACATATAGGCTATGATTATGATAGATATAATCGCCGTATTTAGATTTATTTAGCTGACATTTCCCCCTTGACTAAGAGACGTGATAATTAAATGTTTTAATTTTCACGTGGCTTCTAGTCATATGTTGTAGTCAATCTTCTTAATAACGATCTGTTGTCACTGTTATTGATCTGTTTATACTCTTTTAGATCTTGGACATTGATCTTGAGTGATGATCTGTTGATAATTCCCGGTTGGAATTTAATCGATCTGTTTGATCGTTAACTTGCACTTTGATGATCTGATGTCAATTCCCAGTTGGAATTTTACATGATCTGTTCTTCATTAATCTGGACTATATCAATTTGGTTCTAAATATTTTTCTTGATCTGTTCTATGTCTGTCTGGTCCTCTCTTCCAGATTTAGCAGTCCTAGTTTGCCACAAAGCATCTTGAATCTTTCTTCCGGTAATGCTTTAGTAAGAATGTCGGCTCTCTGTACTTCAGTGTGTATTTTCTCGATCTGTACATCTTTTCTTTCAACATGATCTCTTATAAAGTGATGTCTCACATCTACATGCTTGCATCTGGTATACAAAACAGGATTCTGTGTGATAGCTATAGCACTTGAACTATCACAGAAAATGGGTATCTCCTTGACATCGATCTCATAGTCTT
The DNA here is from genome assembly GCA_026898415.1 of Leonotis leonurus. Taxonomy (NCBI): domain Eukaryota; kingdom Viridiplantae; phylum Streptophyta; class Magnoliopsida; order Lamiales; family Lamiaceae; genus Leonotis; species Leonotis leonurus. The sequence goes on from JAPKLX010000534.1 coordinate 66,299, forward strand.
TGAGCTGTTGTTTTAACCAGAGTATTTGTGCACAACAACTTCCAGCTGCCATGTATTCAGCCTCTGTGGTTGATGTGGCAACAGATGTGTGTTTCTTTGAGAACCAAGAGATCAGTTTATTTCCTAAAAACTGACATGTACCAAATGTTGACTTTCTGTCCAACTTGCATCCAGCGTAATCTAAGTCTGTGTATCCAGTTAGCTCAAGGTTGTCTTCACATGGATACCATAATCCAATATGAGTTGTTCCCTTAAGATATCTTAATATCTTCTTAGCTGCTTCCATGTGAGACTCTTTGGGGTTTATTTGATATATTGCACATACTCCTACTGCAAATGTAATGTCAGGTCGACTGGTAGTTAGGTAGAGTAGTGATCCTATGATCCCTCTATATTGAGTGATATTAGCTGGTTTTCCCTATGGATCAGGATCAATTTTCCCGTTGGTCAGCATTGGAATCTTAACAGGTTTACTTTCTTTTACTCCAAACTTAGTCAGCAGATCGTGAACATACTTTGCTTGGTTAATGAAGATACCATCATGTAACTGCTTGACCTGCAAACCTAGAAAGAAACTCATCTCGCCCATCATGGACATTTGACACTTATTTTTCATAAGTTCAGCAAATTTATCACATAGAAAAGTGGATTGGGATCCAAATATGATATCATCTACATAGATATGTACTAGAAGGATATTCTCTTTGACTTTGATGATGAACAAGGTCTTGTCAACTGATCCTCTTCTGAATCCAGATTCTAGTAGAAATGTTGACAATGTCTCATACCAAGCTCTAGGAGCTTGTTTGAGGCCGTAGACTGCTTTTGTCAGTCTGTAAACTTTCTAATTTGAATCTGCTTCCTCGAATCCAGGTGGCTGTTCCACATAAACTTCCTCTTCAAGAATACCATTTAGAAAGGCACTTTTGACATCCATCTGGTATACCTTGAACCTTTTATGTGCAGCATATGCTAAGAACAACCTTATTGCTTCTAGTCTGGCTACGGGTGCAAATGTTTCATCAAAATCAATGTCTTCTTGTTGATTATAGCCTTTAGCTACTAATCTCGCTTTGTTTCTGACTACTTCACCATTCTCATCTCGTTTATTTTTGAACACCCATTTTACACCTATTACTCCTTGGTGTTTGGATCTGTCTACGAGATACCAGACCTCATTTTTTTTGAACTCATTTAGTTCTTCTTGCATTGCTGTTATCCAATCTGCATCTTGTAATGCTTCATGAGCATCAGATGGTTCAATGCGAGATAGGTAGCAACTTAACAATGCACTTTCTCCATGCATTCTTCTGGTTTTTACAGTATCTGATGGGTTCCCAACAATCTGTTCTGGTGGATGATCTTGTATCCATCTCCTTCTCCTAGTCATCTATTCATCAGATATCTCAGGATCAGGTTGATCTGTTGGTTCCTCAAATTCAGAGTGTTTTATTGATGGAGCTTGAAATGGATTCTCATTTGTTCTAGCCTCTGGATTTAAATTTTCAGATTGATTATCATTTGCAATGACTGTTTCATTGCTTTCAGTTGGTGATCTGTTTTCATCCAGATCGTGTTGGATTGTTCCCCCTTGCTGTATGATTTCTTCAGCAATGGGTGGAATATTGATCTCTTCATCATTGCTTTTTGAGTTCCAGATCAGAATATCTTCTAATAATATCTCATTCATCTTTCTGGTGGTCATCTGATTTTCTGTCTGTTTCTCATCTGGTGGCCTGTACTCAACAATAGACTCATCAAAAACAATATGAGGTGTTACCTCCACAATATGAGAGTTCTTATTGTAGACTCGATATGCTTAACTGATATCATAATATCCTAAGAATATTCTAGGTTCAGTTTTGCTATCAAAGGTCTTCAATTGAGATTTCCCATTATTGTGTATGTAACACAAACAACCAAAAGTGCGAAAGTAAGAGATCTTAGGCTTTCTATTGTTCCAGATCTCATATGGTGTCTTTCCATGTCTGAGTGAAATTGATGATCTGTGTAAATTGCTTCTGCCCAGAACTTCTTAGGTAGATTGGTTGCATTTAGCATAGTACGAGCTGCCTCTTTAAGTGATCTGTTACGCCTTTCAACAACTCCATTCTGTTGAGGAGTTCTAGCAGCTGAAGTTTGATGAGGGATCCCCATCTTATTGCAGTATGCTTCAATCTTTTTGAGTTACATCCAAATGTGACCTGTGGTCCTGGTTTTTCAATGTAATCTGATAGTAGGTTCTTGTCACATGTCATGTGCTTCGAACATCCACTATCAATTATCTAGATTGTTCCTCTTGCTATCTTGTTTCTTCTTGCAGTCTTCTGGTCCTGTAATTAATTAAACTTAGCTACCCTTCAACGTTTGGGTGCTCGGTTATTAGAAAATGTTCCCTTTCGAATCTAGAACATTTTTGGGTTAGGAACAGAAATATAGCAAGTAATGATATTCCGATCATTATCAACTCTAGACAGAAAATGAAATACAGATGGATGATGTCTCTCTATTCCATCATTCTTCAATCCCTTCTAATAGGTACTGTCCTATTGACATTCTTTGCCCTATTGACATTTTTGGTGGGTAATGTTCTGTTGACATTCTTTTTATGAACATGATCTGTTTCTGTGTAATGAGCTGGTTGACCCTTTGTTTGGTAGTATTCTTTGTACCCGGTTTCTTTTATCATCATCCTCTGGGGATGATCTTTCTTGTTTCTCAAATATATTATTTGATCTAGTATTTGTTTTCTCTCGGGTACAAATCTTGTAGTTCCCGAAGGCTTCTCTAAGCATTTCTAAGCAATCTGGCATCCTCTACGTGGATGCATTTTTTGGTTTTGGACAATAGATCTTAGAAATCTCTTGGTGGCTTTTTCACCAAAGAATCAAAAAATGGTCCGCTACGCTGCCTCCATGAACGCGTGTACCTTTATAGAATGATTTACCTCTGGCGTTCCAATACCGCGAGGTTAAACCTCGTGAGGTATTCTCTCAATGATTCTTGTTGTTGCTGTTTGATTGTGGTTAAGTGCAGGGAACTTCTCGTAGTTCTTTTTTCACTTGCAAATTGATGTAAGAATAATTTCTTTAAATCATCAAAGTAGAACATTGAGTTAGGTGGCAACTGCGTAAAACATTGTTGAGCTAGACTTGCTAGAGTTGTGAGGAAAACCCTACAGTTTACCCCTCTGAATATTGATGCAACTTAACGATGTTATCAAAGCGCATCAGATGCTCTTCTAGATCAATATTACCTTAATATTCTAGGTGCACAAGACCAAAATTTTCTGACAGAGGGTCGAATTCAATATCCTTGGAGAAAGGGCTTTCATCATGTTTCGACTAAAATTGTTTTGAGTCGCTCGCAATCTAATGAGGTCGTCTAGCAATAAATAAAGTCAACCTAAGTCGTATTCTCGACAAAGACTTAGCAGGGTAATTTAATTTTTTGTTTAACATAAAACTAAATAAAAGATTGATTGGAGTTTTAAAAGCTAGGTGGAAAATATAAATTACAATAGATGATAAATTCTAGACTAATAAAATTAGACAAAAGCATAATTTAAAAGCTTAGAATTAAAGAAATCAATAAATCTTAATCTAAAGAAATAAATTTAAATCATGACAGAAGAACATTAAATTAAAGATGACTCGTAATTCAAATTCATTAAGAATATAGAAGAGAGGGAGAGAGAGAGCTTTGAAAACATAAATAAATTCAACAAGTAAATCAAACCCAAAATTGGAATTGAAAGCAAAGGGAATCCATAAACGCGAATTGAAGTACTTGAATCCATAACGATAAATGAAAATTGAAGTAACGAACTTGAATGTTGTACCGGCTATCTTTCGGAATTAAAAGGCTATACTAAACTTGAACTCTATGAAAATACTAAGCTAAAAATAATAAATCTCGGCCTTGTGATGAGGATTCGAGAGCCTCTAGGAATATAAGTGTGTAGAGAGAGAGAGTTCGAATGAAGAATCGCATCGCCTTTATATAGGGACGAGAGGTCAACGGCCGCTTAAGATCAGTGAGTATTGACTCGGTGAGTCCTGGGTATTCAGTTGGGCCATTGGCCTAACTCTCCGGACCATCCGTTGGGGTCAGCGGCCGCTGAGGGGCCAGTGGTCGCTAACCCAGGTGCTCGCTTCCTCACGCGCTAGCTTGGTTATGGGGCAGTGTAGGGCCTAGTCAGCAGTCCCTATAAGCTCCGCGATCGTTGACTTGTTCTCTCGGTCCCTATCTTTATTCTCTCATCATTTCTAATCTTTTCTCGTCTTGTTTTCAACTTTAGCATTTGTTTGAGCTTGTGATCCTAAAACATAAAATGATACGTAAATCGAGCCTAAATTAACATTCATTCCACACACAAAACTTTTCTTTTCCTCAAGCACAACTTAGTCTAAAATATCTATAGGAGAAAATATAACACGACATGTATTCTTGACAAGACTTGAAATCATTCACTAGATCAATCTATCTATCATCATGTCGAGTTATGTAGCAATTATAGAAGTTGCCACTTTCACTAGATACTCATCACTTCGAATAAAGCAAAACAAATGATGAAAACGGTATCATTGAGATCACATAACTGGCTAGAATTTTTATTCTTCACTTTATTAGCATATCTTTCTCTTTTTCGTATTCATTGTAAACATGGAGAGTATTAAAGATAATGTTCACTGGGTGTGTACTTCGAATGTTCGGGTTTTCCCGATGTGGTTTCTCATACCTCTTTTGTAAAGTGTGATTTTTCCTAAAGAGAGCGGGGTAGAATCCTTATATACTCTGAATTCACAAAGATGTTACAATAATGTCAAGTTATATGGTCATTGTCATAAAGTGTGAACAATTAGGGGTTCCATAATGTATCCTCATGCTGTTTCCTGTGCTCATGGTTCCAAAAAGAATAGAGACCTCTCAACAAGTTCATTTTTTTTATTAAACATGGATACACAATAAGTGGTAATAAACAACTAGCCGGTCGAATCAATCAATTCATGCCATCATGCATCACTATTTTGATAATTTTACTAAGATTAAGAATCCGGTCACATGTTCCCCACATTCCTACGAACATCTAACGTTTCATAACACGAATCAAGTCAAATCAATCAAGTGCTTTCAAATCATATCATATCGCAAAAACATGTCACAACTCGATTTAACCACAAGATATCAAGTCCAAGTTTCTTAAGAACAATCAAAATTTTGTACCAAACAAGAAACTAAAACAAAAAACTAATGCATGCACTCATGAGACACCCATCTCCCACCTACAAAAATAGAGCAATGCCCTCATTGCAGAAAGTAAAGAGCTATAAGATAGAGTGTAAGAAAGATGTCCCTGAAGTGCTGCATTCGGTGCGAAATAGAAAAGTAAAACAACATGAAAGGATCTAAAACATAGAAAACAAAAAAGTTAGCCGATCACACAAAAAGAAATAAAGCAATAAATGTAAATCAATAGTGAGACGAATTCTCACTGTTGGTCAGGAGGAAAGTAGGATGGTGGTCTGCCGAAAGTCCATGACGACCATTGTTGTTGCATCTCACGGAGAAGCTTGTTTTGCTCCACCATTGCTTTTTGTTGAGCTTCCCACTGTGCATGATGGTCGGTGAGTTGTTGAGACAGGATGTTGAGGAGGGTGTTTATGCTGCGGATTTCAGTATGCAATTCACCAATGCTGACTGTGACAATGCTCGTGAATTGCTCCCATTGGGAGTTCCATTGAGGTTAAGTTCCCCATTGTGATTGGGTTCCCCACTGAGACTCGGTTCCCCATTGAGTTTGGGTACCCCATTGGGATTGATTACCCTAGACGGATCCTCCGGTAGCATCTGCAATGTCATAGCCTATCCATGCAGCGTCGGCTTCCTCGTCAGTTTCTTCCTCAGACTGGGATTCTGTATTAGCTTCCAATTGAACGTCCCCTGCCTTGACTTGGCCTTGATCATGTGATGATCCGGCCCTATCCTCTCGGGAGGCATACTTATCAAGCCCAATATTTTTCAATAATCGGTTCACTTTGGAAGAAGTACCCAGGCTATCTTATAAGTCTCAATCAATAACACGAGGTGCGGTAATCTCAAATAATTTCTACCTTCGGTATAAGTGACCTTCACTTGCGTTGTATAAGGGGAATGGGGAGTCGAAGCTCCGAAGATTTTCACGTACGGGATCAAAATTATCCTCCGCCCCTCCTTGGTGGCTTGATTGCCAAACTTCGGTAGTTTTAGATCTTTTCCTTCCCATTAAAATTTTAGCCCATCAGAATTGACGTACTGGCCCCACACACCAACACTTTCTTTC